>JAJPUD010005046.1:118674-172993 GCA_023553655.1 Myrmecobius fasciatus | reverse complement strand
GAGTAGGAACTAACTAGATAGCAACAAGGTTATAACTGAAGGCTCAGCTTAATTTTGCAGACTTTAGCTAATTGATGTGACTACCTATCTTAGTAAAATGGTGGCCATAAAAACAATACAGAAATATTCTCTTACCACAGTCTCTACTTTTGGTTGTAGATTACACAATCAAACTGTAATACCAGAGAAACTGAGGCAAGATAGAGATGGGTTTTTAATCTTTTAATTGTGGAAAGTTTAAATTAGCTGACCAAATCGAACTCACTTTCAAAAATCATTCTGTCCAGAGTGACTGGGGAACAGCCTTAAGTAAGCAGGTGAAACAGAAGTAAAAAGAATGCAGTTAGCTCATCAGGTAGCTGTTATATAAAATATTATATTTCTCCCAGCTTAAAGTAATAACCGGATGCACATAATGATGGGAATGGGCTTAAGGGGAGCTTCCAGGGTCAGTATTTTTGGAGAACAATAACTGACCTTATCATAGAAGCACCTCACAGGTGTGATGCCCAAGTAAGCAGAAGAACAGAAATAGGTAAGGTCACTCTATGGTCATGCTTGTCACTTTGTCCTAGTGTGTGGGGCTAAGTGAGAAACTTACAGGGTGCTTTTTGGTTCAGCAATCCCCACTTCTTTTTGGGAAAGATTCAAATCCTAGAATCTTCTTCTACATAAGTTAAAGGCTGCCTAACCGTTATTTTGATGGACTCGGTCTGACGCCTAATAAATGTAATAAGGTTGGAAAGTACACAAGGACCAATTGTTATTATTAGGATAAAAAGCAGGAATGGGCCCAACAAGAACCCAAGTTTTTGCATACTAGAGCCAGACTCTCCCTGATAACTCCAGAATTGTTAGCACAAGAGTAACAGGCCTCTTCTCAGAGCAAGACAGAGGCTACCCCATTTAAGGAACAGTAGGTCCAGGCCTCAGGGAGTTTTATCTGCCTCTCAAGCTCCAGGAAACAGTGTGTTCTGGATGGTCCAGATCAAGATCCACCGGTGCACTTAGCTCCCAATAACTCATTTCACTGTGGATGAGGGTCACAGTGCCAATGGCAGCAGAACCCAGCAGGCCCAAGCCCACCAAGATGGGGATGCGAGCTGGGACAGCATGCTTCTAGAGCTGATGAGCCAGTGGCTCTTCATGGCAGAGAACTCCCACCCTTCCTTTCCAGGGAGAAGCGAGACTCCGAGAAAGACAGAGACTAAAAGTCACAGAGGATCCTGGTGTAACAGAAAGGCCTGAGCCAACACATAGCTAGTGAGGCTGTCGAGGCAGGCCGACCAAGCTCCCAACCAGGGACAAGGAAGCACAGGAACCCAGATGAAGGGGTTGCCACGTTCTTCACGGAGCTTCAGACTGAGACTTAGGGAGAGGAGCCAGGGAAAGGGGATGGATGATACTAAGTAAGTAGCAGAGCCCTGGATATTTCCCAGGGTCAAGCTGAGCTGATCCCAGGAACAGGAGTCAGGAGTCAAAGAGTGGGGACCTCTTCGGGGAGGGCTATTCCTGCATAATAAGGGGATGAACGTGCAAAGCCAACAGTCAAGCTCCAAGTCTGGCCTGGAGGTATTTATGGCCCAGTGAGCAGCTGAGAGCAAGCTAAGGACAGGTGTGGTCAAAGGGAAAGAGAGTGGTAAAGGTTCAGGGTTCTGGACAAATGAGTGGGAACAGAGACTCAGGGAGGCTGGACGGGGGGAGCAGGGAGTGCTAGTAAGTCCATCTCTCACCTCTCCCCTGGCTGCTGCCCCTTCAATCTAATCCCTTGGTGAGTTGTCAGGTGGTGTTTTTCCCACTCCTTCAAGTACTTCCCTGATGAAGATCCTCTCATCCTAAAACAGCCACACACTTTCCTGATCCCTTATTCTCCCTTTTGTTTTGGGGAAGGAATCATCGGGGAGAGTGGACAGGACTTCAAGAGTGGAGTAGCCACTTCACATATAAGTCCTGAAAATGAAATAAGGTTCCTATACATAACACACTAGTACGGTAGGGGTTTTCTACCTTGGTACTTCTCTAAAGATCCCTCAAATAATTACAAGTTCTGAAGGGAATATTGTATTCACTTAAATAATACAGATCCTTTTGACAAGCACCAAACTGAATTTAGAGGTGCATTCTCTTTCAGCAACATTTACCCAATTTTTTTGTCTTAAGTTCTAAATACATTGTAACAGGGGACCCACTCAGAATTTGATGTCCAAATTTATCAACCAGTTCTCCTCCCAAATCAATGGGGCCCAAAGTCCATTAGGGGCAGGAGTGATGGGCTCATCTTCTGAAACTGCTTCCTACTGACAATGGTCGAAGAGCTGAATCATCCTACGGGATCCCATTTTGGGGTGTGTGCTGGAACTGATGGAAGCATCCAATGGGTAGCTTCAGGTCGCTGAAGCTGGTCAATACAGCTGTAAGTTGACCAAAATCTAGAGTAAAAACAAACTTAACAAACAGAAGTTAGAACAGTCTGAGATAGAAAGACTGGTCCACAAGGACTGCTACAAGATGTAGGGAGGCCAGTATAGATGGGGCTAGCAGTTTTTCCCGGAAGGAAACAATTTGTGACACAGGACAAACATGTTAAAGATGTGTCAGCTGCAGCCCAATAAGCAATAAAACAGCATCGGCTTATTCCTTTCGGATGGTGGATCACTGGCTTGATGAGCTATCAGATAGTCATATCTGAATTTAAAACTCCGAATAATATCAGCTACAGTCAAGAGTTTTTTTTTTCCTCCAATATCAAATCTCATTAATCAAAGCTTCACATGAATTTAGCTCTCAAGGATCCCATATCCTAAAGAAGTAACAATAAGAGATTCATCCTATAAAGTTCACAGCTTATCTTTCAAATCTAAGTAGGTTTTTTAAAGTTCAATTTTACATAAATCATCTTGGTTTTAAAATACATAGAAAAATACTGAATTATTGCATATTTCCTATAGCAGAAACATGTTCAAAGGGACAAAGGGAAAAACTATTATCCTGAGAGTTCTTTGAAATAATGGGTGCACTTTAAGATGACTCAATACAATCAATTAAAACTCATACAGAATATAGAATTTGCACAACTTAGTCAAAACCAGAGCAAGGATATTAGGTTAAGTTCCTGCTGTAGGTACTTCAAACGATAGATCACAGCTGTTATCATATTCATTAAACAAGGGAATCACTATGCACTTAAATAAGTATCAATTTGCTGAAGACAGAGGGAGATTTCAACAAAGATAATCATCTTAGAGACCCTGCAGCTCCAGCAAGCCTCTCAAAAGTTTCCTGCATTGCTAAGCAATAGGATCTTTGGTCTAGCATCAAAATGCCCTTTCCCTAAACTAGCCATAAACTTGTAAAACAAAAGAAATATTCAGTTAAATGCAAGCCATTTCTTAAAGAGAGGCTGCCAGAGGAGGAGGAGGGGGAGATGGGGGAACCCGGACGGGACGGGACAGAGGCAAACACTGGTTCTCCAGGCCAGTGTTACAGAGCCTGTGAGAGGAGGGGAGCACAGGGAGGAAGGGGAGTGGGGGGGAGAGCAGACAAAGGAGTTGAGAGGATGGGGAAATTATTTAGCAGCCAGGCAAGGTTCACAAAGCTCAACAATACCCAGTGGGGGGAGGAAGGTGAATTAAATCTTTATCTTTTCCCTTCCCCTCTCCTTCTTACAGTTAACTACTTTTAGGATGCCAAGTCCCTTTCAGGATTTAGCCTGCCAGTGTGTTTTCTTTCTTCTGGCAATGGCAAGTTCCTCCCATTAAAGAACTTGCCCTGTCTTTCCAACCTGCTCCTCCCTGTGCTCTCATATCTCTTGTCCTTTCTAACATTCTCTCTCCTTTCTAACATTCTCTCTGTCTCTGTCTCTCTCCCTTTCTCTCTCTTTCTAACATGGTCATACCGTCTTCCCTTCTTTCTAGCAACTCATCAAACCAACAATCCTCAACAATTTCAGGTTTCAATATTACAATGACCCTTACACAATTATCAATTTTACAATTTTCACACATGATAGCCACATAAACATGACATAACCTATTGCAAAAATGGATTGGAATCTCACACAATTTACAGTCATTTCAAATTTGAACATACACAAATCAAATCAAATAATTTTAAACAAAATGTATTTAAAATAATTTCAAACAAAATTAATACTTCTCCATGTGATAGTCTAAATAGATATTTCATTCAAACTATCAATTGTTTCTGCCAATCAATCTTTCTTGTCCCATGTGTGTTAAATCATCTTTCTCCTTTCTTTTGTTTTTTTTTTCTTTAAAACTTTTTAAAATCTACAATTAACAGTTAAATAACTTCACAATTCAGCAGAGCTGACAAAATTTTAAAGCCTACCTTATCGAGAATAGAAACATGTGACCTCTTCAGGTAAGTTACCAGAACTTTGTTTTAACAAGCTATTTTTAAATCAAATCAAATCAAATACTGCTGCAAATTTCCAGTAGTAATGTTTCAATATTCCAACAAATTCCTAAGATCTTAACCCAGAATCAACAGATTTAGCACGTACCAGGCAATAGTAATTATCTCCCACAATTTCAGAATCACAATTCCAGTTTAAACATGCACAGCCCCCAAAATTCATACCCTTTTCCCTAGTTAAATAAGTTTCCCTAAATCCTAACTAAATGCTGCAGACAAACAGAACTGGCCCTCAGAAGTCTGGCTAGATAACTGGAAAGGAGGCTATATTTTTTCTTAAGCAATTGCTCTCACTCCTACCTCCTCCCATTCAGAGATATAACCTGATCAGATAAGGTTTGGATTTTTTTCCCCAGAAAAGACTGCTTTTCTGCCAGATTTTAAAAGCAGCCAAGCTTTCTCCGTTTTTCCCCAAATTAGTGCAAAAAGGTTATAATTAAGTCCAAACAAGAAATTAATACTCAGAAAACATTTGTTTTATGCTAAGCACCTTTGTAATCTTGAAATGGCTAATTGCTAAGTTCTTCAATCATAGCTCTTAAAACTTAACAGAGTCCTTAGATCAACAAAACAGACAGGCAAGTCACAAACACAGACTGAAGAAACAATTAAAAAGCACCCAGATTTGTGCCCAAAGGCACCCAGACACAACTTGTTGTGCTTAATAGAAGCACCCAGATTTGTGCCCAGACCAAATAGTGCCACATGGCTTCCCATTGGCACTTCTCAGAGCTGTAGGGCTGCGTCCAGTCCAGTTTTTCCTGGGGACCCAGATTTGCTAACAGACCAGACAGAAAACTTATCTGCAGGAGTTTCAAACCAGATTTTCCACTTAGGCCAAATAGAGGTGTCAGCCGTTAAGTCTTTGCTGGGCTGGATCCGGTTCCCCGTGAAGCTCCTCTAAAAGAGTCCAGAACCAGCTGGCTCAAAGCTCCCCACTGAGGCCTCTCTGAGATCTCTAATCTTGCTCTCAGACCTTGATGGGGCCTCCAAATGTAATGCCAGAGAAACTGAAGCAAGATAGAGATGGGTTTTTAATCTTTTAATTGTGGAGAGTTTAGGCTAGCCGACAAAACCGAACTCATGTTCAATAATCATTTGGTCCAGAGTGACTGGAGAACAGCCTTTATATAGCTAGCAAAGCAAGCAGGTGATACAGAAGCAAAAAGAATGCAGTTAGGTCATTAGGCAACTGTTATACAAAATATTATATTTCTCTAATAACTGGATGCACATAATGATAGGAATGGGTTTGGGATGCATACAATAGTGGGAGTAACAGGATGCATACAGTGATGGGAATGACCTTAAGGGGACCTTCCAGGGTCAGTATTTTTGAAGAACAATAACTGACCTTATCTGACCTTATCTAACCTCACAGGTGTGATGCCCAAGGAAGCAGAACAGAAATAGGCAAGGTCACTATATGGTCATGCTTGTCACTTTGTTCCAGTGCGTGAAGCTAAGTGAGAAACTTACAGGGTCCTTTTGTGGTTCAACAAAACTTCTTTCTGGATGCCTTAATATAAGTTTTTTTTTTTTGACAAGCATTTCCACAGGTACAAGTATTGGAAAACATTCGATATAAAAATAATACAATAGCAATCATTAGCATTTCCTTGACCCAGGCCATTTTTGGCAACCAACCTTAAATGTTCCAGTTACATATCCTTTCATGTTTAAGCTTCTAAGATTCTTCCCTAACTCCCCAAAGCGAGTCAGTGTGGGGAAAACATTAAAGGATTGGTCAAACATATGGGGCACCATTTAATGTCTCTTCATTTAAATAATAGATTTCTTATCCTAATGTTGGGGGTTTAGCTATCTTTCTCTTGAAGTGATCTGCTTCTGGGAAATATTTTGCTTTGGAAACTCCGTGTCATTCAGACACATTCGGAGACATATATCTCTGAATCAACACCCTGGAGTCCTTAATTGGGGTGTCAGTTGTTAACAATACTTGAAATGGATCTTGTTCTTAGGGAAGTTTTGGAGAGGTATTCCTCCTAGTAGATCTACTTCCTAGTCATTTGTAGAAGTTCTCTACATAATGATGATTAAAGCTGCTAGTGATAAAACAGCATAATTCAGTAGATATTGTCAAAATCTAATTACATTCCAGTGATTAGCTCATGTGAAAAAAGTCAGTTCAAATCTTATTGAATTATCCTTATAAGTATTAGAGCTATTGGTTGGTTATTGTCCTTTGTTCTCGAACAGGACCAAAATGACATCATTATGTTAGAGTCCAGTTACAATGCGTCAAACTGTGGCTGATCAGACCAATAAGAGCTCAGAATGCTGTGCCACAGGTCAGACACAAATAATCCCTATGAACATTTGGGGTGCTTCTCTAACTGTGCATCTCAAATTTCTTCTGAACTAATTCAATTCTGCTTTGCTCCTACAGCACAGCCCCCTCTCTGACAAGGGCACACCATGCTAAGTGGTCCTGTGCCATTGTCTCCTGTATCATACAATCAGTTCTAAAATTCTTAAGAGACATTGAGAATATCCTTGTATTGCTTTTTCTGACCACCTTGGGAGCACTTGCCCTGTGTGAGTTCTCCATAAAATAATCTTTTTGGCAAGCTTACATAGGAAGAATACTAATAGAAAATGCCATTTTTAGGCTAAAGGAAGAATCAGACTTTGTAAAATAATTTTCCCAGGGATACTTTATCTAGTCATCCTGAGGATTACAAATATTTTACTTCTCCTTTCCAAATGTGTATATAATGAATGTGCTTCCAGATATAGTTATAAAAAGTTTCTTGACAATTAAAAACAATTCTATATGTGAGAACCTCAATCCAACCTGAGACTTTATCAGTGATCACTAAAACATATTCAAAGAGGGTTACTAAAACATATCCAATTCTTAGTACTAAAACATATTCAAAACCTGTGTATTTAGACATCTGTATTGGATAGATGTCTGTGACTGTTCAGAGGAGCCAAAAGAAATGTTATAACTCCCTTTTATTATTGTTATTGTTCATTTGTGTCCAACTTTGTGACCCCATTTTGGGGTTTTCTTGGCAAAGATCCTGGAATGGTTTTCTATTTCCTTCTGTAGATCATTTTACAGATGAGGAAAAGGAGGCAAATAGGGTAAAGTGACTTGCCCAGAGTGAATATCTGAAGCCAGATTTGAAGAAGAGTCTTCCTGACTCTAAGCCCAGTGCTCTATTCACTGTACCACCTACCTTCCTTGCTAGATATTAGTTTTGTCCATTTTTTAAAGCAGGGGTGATAGGGTGCAGTTTCCAGGAGAAATATAGCAGTAATCCTGAGACCCTCAGATCTTAGGGGTGCTATTGTTCTAACAATGTTTGTCAATGATCCTAAAGTCTTGCCTGAACTGATGCAGAGTGAAATAAGCAGAACCAGGAGATCATTATACGCGGCAACAACAAGACTATATGACGATCAATTCTGATGGACATGGCTCTCTTCAACAATGAAATGTTTCAAACCAGTTCCAACTGTTCAGTGAAGAAAGCCATATACACCCAGAGAAAGGGATGTGAAATGCGGACCACAACATAACATTCTCATACTTTGTTTGCTTACATTGTGTTTCCTTTATCTGATATGTCTTCTGAGTAGATACGATTTTTCTTGCACAACAATGATAAGTTTGGAAATATGTATACATATATTTGATTTGCCAAATATTTTAACATAATTAACACGTAGTGGATATCCTGCCATCTAGGGGAGGGCTGGGGAGTTGGGGGGAAAAATCTGTAACAGAAAGCTATGTAAGGGTTAATGTTGAAAAATTACCCATACATATGTTTTGCAAATAAAATAAAATTTAAAAAAAAACAATTTAATAAGAGAGAAAATAACCATAATAACAAATTAGAATAAAAATAAGTGTAAAGTGATGTGAGCATCATTATATCTTGCCCCTTTCCTTACAGAATGAACTATATTGACTATTAAATACATATTGTATACCACAGGGTGAAGTTTTTAGGATAGTACATGTTTTTGTTTTGTTTATATATGTGTCCATATAATAGTCTTATTAATCATATATTATATATTGTTCATGAGTTTATTTTAGATGATGTTGGGGCCCACATGAATGTAGGAGGAACTTATAAAAATTTAAAAAGAACCAAAGAAACTGAGGATTCTTATATGATTACTAAATCACTGATGCCACAAATAAATAATATTATTAGATGATAAAAAAAAATGATCCTAAAGTCTGCTGGTTTTAAGAATTCTCTAGTAGAGTACTATAAACATTGCTGACTGTCAGATATATATGTTGGTCAGTGATAACAGGGGTTTCTGAGACAAATGGTGGGGTGCACACCAGACTACTCCTCAGTTCTACCTCTAAGCCATAAAATTAGCATATCAGTGACATGAAGAATCAGATCTGTCTGTCTTTTCCTATAAATTTATCTTCTTGCTCCTGGTTCTTTGTTAAATCCTTTTGGAACTTAGCCCCCTTCAACTGGTATTACACTTATAATAAACTTTGCCGCTTGACTTGGAGGTGGGTTCAAGCCTGCAAATTCTTTTAAGACACCTCTCGACATCGGTCTGCAACTCCAACCTTTTGGGGTCTCCTTTTGAATCTCAAAAGGGGGACTTGTACTAGATGACCTCTAAGGTTCATTCCAGTTAGTGGATGGAAAACTGAATCTGGAAAAAAGAAAATAGGGTTTCAAGTGCTAGCTTTGTCCTACTATGTGCCTCTGGAGAAGTCATTTCATTCTTGAGTCTCAGTTTCCTTCCTTGTAAAATAAGGATAATACCTATAATTATGTACCTCAAAGGGTTTAAGAAAACTGCATTATTAACATTTCAAAATGTGAGCTATTATAAAACTTTAATAATGAGACTCATTAAAATGTATATTTATGGACATCACTAAGGTTTAGATAACCAGCAACTAATTGCTAATGTGTAATTCATGATTTTGATCTTCTTCACTACCCCCCCTCCCCATTTGTCTCTGTGGTCACACCTTCTTAGTGAGGTAGCCCAAGGAGAAAATAATGGGATTCTGTTCTTTTTGTGCAAGAGATTGAAAAAGAGTCCTACCTAAAAAAATACATGTGACTCAAGGGTGTTTCCTAATGACTCATAATATTGAAGCTGACATCATGGCCCTAGATAGATTGATAAAGATTTTATGCAGACAGAAACTAGGGCTTAGTCAAAGAAAGTACCTTAACCATTCCTACAAATAATTCCTTGCATTTGCATAGAATTATAAATTCCAAGTGATGGAAAATACAATGAAAAGATGCGTGGTGGTGGGTGTAAGTAGTAATAAAAGGTAACATTTATATAATGCTTTAAGGTTTGCAAAGCACTTTACTTTTATGCTTTCATTTTATTCTTACAATAACCTTCTTCATTATTTCTAATGGATGGGGAAACTGAAGCTAAGAGAGATTAAGTGACCTGCCTGGGATCACATAGCTAGTATCTGAGGTAATGTTTCTTTTTCTTTTTTACTTAATAGTATTTTCTTTTTGCAAATACTTGTAAAGATAGTTTTCAACATTCATTTTGTTAAGATTTTGAGTTCCAATTTTTTTTCTCCCTCTCTCCTTTTCCTTCCCCCTTCCCAAGACAGAAAACAATCTGATAGAGGTTATACATGCACTATCATTTTCAATATATTTCCATATTAGTTACTTGTGAAAGAAAAATCGGAACAAAAGGGAAAAACCATGAGAAAGAAAAAAAAATGAAGGTGACAATTGTATGCTTTCACCTGCATTCAGTCTCTGTAGTTCTCTCTCTGGAGGCAGATAGCATTTTCTATCCTCTATTGGAATTACCTTGAATCACTTCATTGTTTAAAAGAACCAAGTCCATCACAGTTGATCATCACATAATCTTGTTGTTGCTGTCTACAGTGTTCTCCTGGTTCCGCTTACTTCACTCAGCATTAGTATATGTAAGTCTTTCCAGGCTACTCTGACATCAGGCTACTCATCATTTCTTATAGAACAATAATATTTCATTACATTCATTCATCCCCCAACAGATGGACATCTCCTCAATTTCTACTTCCTTGTCATTACAAAAAGGGCCGCTATAAACATTTTTTGCACATATGAATCCCTTTCCCTCTTTTATGATCTCTTTGGGATACAGACCCAGTATTGACACTTGCTAAATCAGAGTACGCCCTGTTTAAAGCTTTTTGGGCATAGTTCCAAATTACTCTCCAGAGTAGCTGAATCAGTTCACAACTCCACCAACAATACATTAGTGTCCCAGTTTTCCCACATCCCCTGATATTTCAACTAAGAGTCTTCCTGACTCTACAGTAGACTTTATATATCTCCAGGTATTGCCTAATGATGATTCTCACTATAGAAGTGGTATAGGTGATAGTGCAGCTACTTGGCACCAGAAAAGGAAGTGGGTCAATGATGCATTGAGACTGAGAGAACAGATGGAAACAGAATGCAAGTTAAACAGACACAGCAATACATTCAGTTTAGTCAAGCCAGCAGTAAGAACTGATGAAAAGGTATGAAAAAAAGTACAATGAAGTCTGAGATTCACCAAAATGCTTGTTCAGTTGTAAAATGGACTAAATATGTTCGTGGTGTTAAAAAAGGCAACATGTGAAAGTTTTTAGCAGTCTTTATTTTGGTGACTCTCTGACTAAATTGCATATATTTTTTTCTATACCTTTTCATCAGTTCTTACTCCAGGTGAGACTTGACTACTCAACACACATTCAATGTGTCTTAGCAAAGACCAAAGGAAATACCTTTTTTTATGCACTTAAGAGCAGGAGGCAGACTTTGTACTTTTAAGTTGTCTCTGAAGAATGTGTTACATAGTCAAATTTGGGGGCACATTCTGAATCTTGATTGTATATTCCTTACATAAAGATGCAAAAATACTCTTTTATTGGCCCTTTAGAATTTTATCTGAGAATGCTATATTTAGATGATTCCATGTTGCAAATTCATTTCAAAACTCTTCACTTGGTAAATGTCATAAGCCAATAGGATTCTGCCAAATTTAATTCATGATACAAGTCCAACTATTTTCCAATATCAACAAGAATATTTAAGGAGCTGAAATAAAACTAGAAGGTGAGACATCTCAAAATTAATCATAACAAATATATCTTCAAATAGTGAACACAATTTTACAGGCATAGAATCTTCCCATTCTCCTTTGGTCTCAAAAAAGATCCCAAAGTTCCTGAACCTTTCTTTTCCTTTTCCCTGTGGACTTTGATTAAAGGTCTATCTACTAATTCAACACTTCTCATTTTCTCAAATCCTCACATTTGAATATTTCCCATTCATATCTCAAATCATTCTCAAAATTAATTTCCTTCATCTATAAAATCTCTCCTTTGCAAATTAGGACCATACCAATAAAGCGGAAACTGCCCAGTTTTCTCCCAAATCAAAATGGAAGCTCCCTGGAGATTAAAAGAGTCATTCCAAAGTTTTGCAAAAGATACACCTCATTCTGCAAGTTACCCAACATTTCTATCTTGAAGAAAAATCTCCATTATCTTAAGAGATTTCCTGACCCCCAAACCTACTAGGCTATTTCATCAGATTTAAGCCACATTTTCATGAATATTTAGTACGTGGTTAACACATTTCCTTTTGGTTAATTTCTGTAAAGAGGAAACCTTCCTCTTGGTTCATTTCTCCACCTTACCTTCTTTCATTACACTCCCAACTTTACCAGAATTAGGATGAAAAAAAGTCCCCAGACTTTCCTGCCAGTTCTTGAAAGTTTTCTTCTACTTATATTCAACCAAAGGGTCAATGGAAGTGCATGGGCTGCAGGAAGGGGAGATTAGCATCAGAACTGCAGTCACAACAGTCAGAGTAGTGAAGCTTCAGTAATTAACTTAAGCAGAACAAGATTTCAATTTGAAAAGATTCTTCCCTGTCAAGGAGGTTCATTGTGTATTTGTCTTTTTCTGAGTTTAACCAGATTGGAACTTCCATATCAGGACTAGACCCTACTTTAGCCCAGAACCTACCAAAGAATAGGTGCATAATCAATGTTTATTGATTGGATTGGATTTCTGAATCTATATAAAATGATCACAAATCACAATTATTAGATCAGTGAACACTCAAGTGAGAGGTGAGCTTTATATCTGATTTTAATCAGACTGAATCTATTTGACTGCTCAATTTTAAAGATAGGGCTGTAATTATAAATGGCAATCAGAAAGACAAATTAACCTGAAAGTGGCAAGCTTTTTCTGACCCTTAAATGTAGAATTGAAGTTTATGTCAGATTTGTTTTCTTTTACCCTAAACTGATTATTGACCAATCAAAGCCGAGTTTTATGTTTGAATTTAGACAGGGAGGGGAGCCAAGAAAATACAGTAATTACAAATGCCAGTCAGCCAAACAAGTCAAATAGGCCATTCAAAGACTTTTTTGTTTTCTATTTGACTGTGGGAAGACAGACAATGCAGACAAGTACACAGCACACTAACTTGTCTCTTGATTTTCTAAAAGGAACAACAATTACTAGTTAGAGTTTTCCTGCTCAGAAATTTCCATAGGCAAAATTTAATATGTGTACACTAGAGAGCTTCTGGGTTGGAAGACCTGATCTTTCTGAATTATTACTATTATTACATGGTCCATCAATGTGATATAAAAATATTCAGAAATTCATTGATAGGTGCCAATCATCCTTATCATTCTGTGGAGACATTTTAATAATTGGTTTATTATATATAATATTTGGAGCACAGTTCCATGACATACAAAAACCAATGGGTTTCAAATAACATTTTCAGCAAAATGTTTTTATTTCTATTAGTAGGATGAGTGTGTTTGGAATTTTATAGAAGGAAACGGAGAACATAAAAATGTGCGTACCACAGAACTGTTAGTGGTTGGGGAAAATCTATATCAGGCAAAATAATATACTGATCAACAAGTACTGAGATATTTAATTGGAATAGACAGAGCAGGAACTAAGCAGAAAACAACAAGGCTGTAACAAGGCTGATACCTCAGCCTGCCAACAACTTGATGTGACTAGATGTCTTAATGAAATGGGGGTCATATGGCCAATACAGATTTTTTTTTAAACCAACCACAGCTGTCTCCTTCAGGGTCTGCTGAAAGATGGTGGTCAAAGTGGTAGTGGTACATGCTGCCTCCTGTCTCTCCTTGAAATACCTTGATGCTTCAGCTATGTTGATTTGCCCATTCTGTATGTAACAGTTGACAATTCGTAGGGATGGCTGGCCCCTTGTCCACAAGAGTTGTTTCCTTGGATGATAACTTGACTAGAAGCAAGAATGGTGGTTTGGAGAATATTACCACTCCCAGGGCTCATGCTCATTGGTCTCTTGGTGACAGTTGGTCAGCAGGGCCAAAAAAAGTGGGCCCCTTTTGCATTAAGGTTTCTCCCCTTAATGATAGGTATGGGGACTGCACTGGAAGCAGGTCTGGTGGTTTCGAGTGCGGGGGCAGGGGAGATAGAGATACTGGTTATTTCCAATATTTCCAAGTTCTTGGACTCAGAATTCTAGGCTGTTTCCATTAATATCTACGCAAAAATGGTGGACAAGGTGGTAGTAATGGTTTGACTTGCTGGGTACATACTGCCTCTTGTCTTTCCTTCAGGATGCTTTAATGCTAATGCTAGGCTGGTTTGGCTGCCTATGAGTGTAAGTTGTTTGGCAATTGGTAAGGATAGCTTCATAGGGGTTGCTTCCCTGGATGAAAGATTGGGTTGAAAGTGGGACTGGTGGTCTGAGTTGGGGAGGGCTGACACTCTCAAAGCTCCTGTGCTTCTTTGTCATGGAACTCTCTCTCCTGATTAGTTGATTCACCTAGGAGACCAAATTATAAATGAAAAAGTCATTTGGTGAACATTCATCAAGCCAGGCTAGTCATCTAGCCAGTCAATTCTGCCACAGACACTTCCCAGCTGTGTGACTGTGAGCAAGTCACGTTAGTTTTCTCATCTGTAAAATGGAGATAAGACATTCCAGAGTTGTTAGGAAAATAAAATGAGATAAAATATGTACAGCATCTTGCACCTCTTAGAGAGCATTATACTCATTGATAGTTATTATTACCCTTCCCCGTACTAGAGACATTTGTATCCAGGTGGAGGCATGTTCCATCCCATGCAGCATTAGGTGAAATATTGTTGTAAAGGATAGTTAGTGTCATAGTAGCAATTCTTGTGTCTACAGTATACAGTTGTTGATTCATCTCAGTCAAATCCTACTCTTCATGACCCTATTTAGGGTTTTCTTGGCAGAGATACTAGAGTGGTTGGCCATTTCCTTCTCCAGCTCATTTTACAGATGAGGAAATTGAGGCAAACAGAGTTAAGTGATTTGCCCAAGATCATCCATCTGGTGAGTAAGGCTAGATTTGGACTCAGAAAAATGAGTCTCTGACTCCAGGCCCAGCACTTTATCCACTGCACCCCTAAGGTCCCATCATCAGCATAAAGATTAAATCCATGGAAACTGTTGAGATCACCAAGTAAGGTAGTATAAAGAGAGAAGAGAAGAGGATCTAGGACAGATCCCTGAAAGACACATGCAGTTAGAAGGAATGATCTGGAGAAGGATCCAGCAAAGAAGACAGGGAAACCGGGCAGTTAGAGAAGTAGAGTGTATCTGGGGCTTGGAGAATGCCCAGATTTTCTAACATGGAGTACCCCACTACTTGGAGAGGACAGTTCATTGAATGGGAACTTTTGTAGCTAATGAGGAGGAAAAGCTTAGCCAACCTACAATGGAGTGGAAAAGGAGTGGGCAACTTTCAGAGATTTGGCGTACAAGACTGTATTTGCTCATCTGGGCCAGAACACTCACAAACATCAAGATTGGTTTGTTTAAAATGATGAGGAAATTCAGAAGCTGCTAAATGAAAAACAAGAACCCCACAGCATTTACCAAGCAGGATAGTTCATTTGTCTCTAAGAAGGCGGCATTTAACTGCCTTCTTAGAGAGTGAAGTGAACATTCATCAAGCCAGGCTAGTCATCTGATAAAATAGATAAGGTGATGGACTTAGAGTCTTGACTCTAAGTGAAGTTTAGAGAGATGCAGGATTCTTGGCTCAGTAAGAAGGCAGATGATACTCTGCCTTACTCTGATAATAACAATCCAAAGTGCTTTTATGATGTGCTGATTGTATATCGGTTTCATGATGGCATGCTTGCTTAGGTTCTGGATGCTGGATGGTGCTTTTGAGTTTTCCTAGTCACCAGTGGAATGAAGCAAGGTGGTGTGCTGGCTCCCATGCTTTTTGGCATTTTCTGTGATTTTGTCAGATGCTTTAAACAAAGATGGCATCAAAGCTGTTACCACATTAACAGTAAATTATTTAACTTGAAAAGGCTATAAGCTAAGATTAAAGTGGATGGAGAGTTGGTTCATAACTTTTTATTTGCAGACAATTGTGCACTTAATGCAGCTTCAGAGTATGGATCGATACTCTGCTGCTCGTGCGGATTTTGGCCTAACAATACCAAGAAAACACAGGTGCTTCCTCGGCCAGTCCCATACCATCCATATGTTCCAGCAAATGGAGAGATTTTGAATGCTGTAGAAAAGTCATTGCAGTCAGTCTCTTTTTCTGGGTTTGTGTCTTGAGTACCCATGACTATTATTTTTGGTAGATGGTGTGCCAGTTTGACTTCCTGTCTATCAATACCAGGCTCTGCATTTCTGTTTTTTTTTTTGTTTGTTTTTGCTTTTTGCTGAGGCAATTTGGGGTTAAGTGACTTGCCCAGGGTCACACAGCTAGGGAATGTTAAGTGTCTGAGACCAGATTTGAACTCAGGTCCTCCTGACTTCAGGGCTGGTGCTCTATCCATTGCGCCACCTAGCTGCCCCTAGGCTCTGCATTTCTGGAAGGAATGGTGGATTCTTTGTTGGTCCCAATCTTTGTTGGTCACTGTTTCTTCCGGATCCTGAGTGCTGGGTTCTTCAAGGACCCTAGAGGTAGCTTAGGCCAATGAGCTCTGCCTGCATGGTCTGATGCAGGTATAGCACAATTATGTCTTGCTTTCCCTTGTTTAAGCCCCTAGGATCCTGACCCTCAGTGTGAGATCAGAGTGACCCATCTTTAGGCTTCATGTGCCCATGCTCCCATTTCCTTACCTTCAATTATCTAGCTGAAGTTTGAGGTCTTCCTGGGTTGTTCCCTGCTCCCTGCCCTTCCTCATTCTGTGTGCTGAAAAGCTGCCTGGAGCTAAACTCCTTGAGTCAGACTTTTCAGGTTGGACCCTTGTATAGATCTGAGCTGGAAAATGCATTTGCTATAGTTTCGTTTTTAATTTTTTCATTACACATTCTGGTGTTCTTTTTTTCCTCCTTTCTGGAGAAGTTGTATGACAGAGCTAGGCTGTTTTACTCTACCATCTTGAAGAGACGCTTCCCCTTGGCCCCCACCACTTGGAAAAAGTATTTCCAAAGACCACCAGACTCTGCGGAGGGTGCATTTATGCCATATGCTTTCCCCCAGCTTATCTGCCAGCTACTGCCTCTGAGGGAAGGGACCCGGGGACATGTCTATGTCAGGGAACATTTTCTTCAGGAAACTCAGACAATGCAGCCCTTTCCAGGTCCCGGAGACTCACCCAGAATTTATTCTTTGAAGAGTCCCAAACTTCCTAATGTCATCAAAGTCAGGCAGCCTAATAACATCTGCTGGAAGGAAACCCACCCAGGCTGCCACAATACAGGGACAATGCAGCTCAACCGGATCGCTAGCCTTTATACTGATTATATCAGTTGCCATCACTATTCTGACTGTTTTTCTAGTAACAGTTCTAACGAACATTTTTCCTTTAATCCATGAATATTTAAAAGAATACAAACATACAAATATTACACCCATATGATTCATCTTTGAGTTTTCTGAATAAATACATAGGTGGCAGTAATAAAACATGACAACCCAAATTTAAAAGCCACATACATATATCATCAGTATCTGTTTCTGTGTAAAAGAACAATATACAAAATAAGATAATTTATACAACAAAACCATACTATAAGGAATACTATCATCTTTTTTTTTTCCTGATTCAATTGGGGTTAAGTGACTTGCCCAGGGTCACACAGCTAGGAAGTGTGAAATGTTAAGTGTCTGAGGCCAAATTTGAACTCAGGTACTCCTGACTTTGGGGCTGGTGTGCTATCCACTGCATCACCTAGCTTCCCCAATTACCTGTTTCTTGAATTAAAAGAGAATAAAATAGTTTATGCCCATCAAAATGATTTTGAAAATAACACTATTGTTGTTGTTATTGTTGAGTTGTGTTCAATTCTTTTTTTTCTCATTTATCCACATATTTTATATAAAATACCAGGCACCTCAAACACTTTATGTAAACAGAAAACCTTGGTAAAATATCAATGTCAGCTTTTATTCCTATAGATTCTTTGTCTGTCTTTGCAGTATAGCATTGCAGCACAATCACCATTTCTCTCTTTTTTTATTTATTTGAGGTGTTTTATTTTTATCTTATTTTGTTTTGATTTTAATTTTTTAATGGTTCTTTTTTTTAGATTTTTTAAATTTTATTTTATTTGCAAAACATTTGTATGGGTAATTCTTCAACATTTACCCTTACAAAGCTTTCTGTTACAAATTTTTCCTTCCTACTCCCCACCCCTCCCCTAGATGGCAGGAAGTCCACTACATGTTAATTATGTTAAAATACTTGACAAATCGAATATACGTATACATATTTCCACACTTATCATTGTTGTGCAAGAAAAATCGTATCTACAAGAAAGAAATATCAGATAAAGGAAACACAATGTAAGCAAAAATCAGTCGAGAGTAGGAGAATGTTATGTTGTGGTCCGCATTTCACATCCCTCTCTCTGGGTATATATGGCTTTCTTCAGTGAACAATTGGAACTGGTTTGAATCATCTCATTATTGAAGAGAGCCATGTCCATCAGAATTGATCATCATATAGTTGTCGTCTATAATGATCTCCTGGTTCTGCTCATTTCACTCAGCTTTTGGAGGCTATTTGAGATTTTCTTTCCATTTCCTTCTCCAGCTCATTTTACAGATGAGGAAACTGAGCAAACAGGGTTAAATGACTTGCCCAGAGTCATTTAACTAATAAGTGTCTGAGGTCAGATTTGGATTTAAGAAGATGAATCTTCTTGACTCCAGGCCTGGCACTCTTATGCACTGTGCCATCTAGCTGCCCCCCAAAGACACTGATAATCTTTGATTTATATTTATTCTGTATACTTTCTCACCCCAGTGCAACGATCTTTTCTTCCTCCTCCTCCTCCTCTTCCTTCTTCTTCTTCTTCTTCCCCTTCTCTCACACTTCCTTTCTTTCTCCTTCCTTCCCTCTTCCAGTCATCTCTATATCTATTTATATTTCAGAGTTACTGGCCAGATCCCAGGCTCCCCCAGCTCCTATTTTGTTGCATCATCTTCTACTCTGGAGGCTACCTGAACCAGCTTCCGGTCCACTAGATGAGAATTTTCAATCTTGCCTGCTCTGATAGATTGAAAGTCCAAGTCTTTCTTTGCAAAAGGCACAGTAATATCAATGGCAGTGGCAGCATAGTTTGTGTTATTGAGGATCAATAAATAAGTCAGGTTCACTCCAGCCCTGGATCAGTGAAATTCATCCAGATCTCCGTAGTTCTGGTGCTCTGATGGCCTTTGCTCATTTGGGCTTAAGTGGGGGTTGCAGAGGCAAAGACATGGAACATGTCCCATACCAACAAGAGCATTTGTTTCTAGAGCCAAACCTCCCGGTCCCATTCAACTGAACATGTTCTAACCTGGCTCTGTGGACAAAATAACAGACTGCATGCTCAGCAAAGGTTCTGTTCCAAGTTGGAGCCTATAGATGACCAACACTTTAATCTGGTTTGGGGATAGGCCATTATTTATAAAATTGTCTGAACACTGCTTTCAAATCCTGGGTCAAAGAACTATGATAAGGCCATAGGGATAAAATGCCCGTGGCTCTCCTCCTCTGGGTTCAGATCTTTGTGGACTACTGATGAGAGGTTACCCACAGTTGGCAACCAGGTGTTTGATGTTATTGTGCCCTCCTTGCCAAACTCCTCTTCCAGAGAGCCATTCAGATAAATGGCAAGGTCCTCTGCCTGGGTGCTGGTATGATTCTCTTCACCATAGCACTGAGGAGATAGTGAGAAGGCCAGTAGTCTCATGCCATGAACCCCTTGTCTAAGGTTGACTGTTCCAATTAATGGCAGCAAATTTACTCCACTCAATTTGTAGGGGAGATATAGGAAGTCAATGCTGGTTCTTTGAGGGACTTAGAACCATCTCTTCTTATTCTGGTTGTTCTATCCAAGAATCTGAGGGTTCTCTTGGGGACTATACCACTCTTAAGATAAAAAGGATGCAGGATAAAACACAAATATGTACTGCATCTAGTTTCTGCCACGATTAAGGTTTCAAGCTATCTATGAAGTCCAGATCAGAGATTGTAGTAATTATCACAGGTATTGAACCTGTAATTGAGTACTCACTTTTAGGTTTTTTTTGGGGGAGGAGGCCATCAATTGATTTTTTGTCATTAAAATGTAGCCTTGTTCATCTGAGGTATCAGTCACTGTGGCCCAATTTTCCAAATATGCCAAGTCATTCGTTCTCCTGTCATAGCCTATCCCTGTTCTCCTTAGACTGTGGATTATCACTTCCCCAAATTGCATTTAAACCTATGGAGTTGGAGAAATAAGTTTGTCTCCCTCCCGCATAAGTATCAGTGTTCAGAACTGTAGGATCTATGAGTGCAAGGTCGTTGCAGTCATTGTTTGTCCTTCATCCTCGAAGAGGACCATGACATCGGGAGATGATGCCACGACATGCCAGTGAATTGGATTTAAGTGAGGGTGGGCTGTCCAGAGTCAATGCCAAATTCTATGGTTATGATGTGAACACTCTGGGGTTGGGGATGGCAAAGGGTTCAAAATCCCAAGGAAGTAGTTACCCTTTGTACTTGAAGATCTACTAAAAGATGCTCCAGTGACATGAGCCCTGCTTCCACCCATGATACTGAGGAAGCTTATTGATTTGATGTAGGAGAGAAAGTGACATTTGAAATGTGTCCCTCTAGATCAATTTTTTTCCATGTCTACTTGGTCCAGGAACGTATGCTATCACAGTGCCTCAGGTTAGCCCCTACTTCAGTAGGAGTAAATGATTTTGGGGATAGATTTCCTACATCAGCTGAAATGTTGTGGTTTGGTATCAGTGGCTCTATACTTGATGAGTCCGTTCTCTTTGGAAATCAGTTTACTGTGGATTGCTAGGATTATTCAGTGGTGTTTTTTATGAGAAATGATTCATTTGGACCCCTACTCAATTCCAACTTGTATTAATCAATTTGATATTTTACATAAATCCTATGGGGATAATTAAATAGATAAGTTTGTATAGTAGGCCTTAAACTTGAATGTCATGGTCACTACTTGTTTGCCAACTTATGAGGCTCTTTTGTGCAACTACAAGAATACTGACAAAAACATTGCCATTCTCTTTGCTCAAAACATCTAAACCTAGCATGAGTGGGATTCCTTAATGCTTTGGAAAGTCCTACAATTTATTTTTGTGACTCTAGATCATTCTCTCTGCCCCAGTCTCTCCGGACTTTTTTTTCTCTACCAGATAATACTTCTCCCCCTTCCCCTTTGTAGCTTCCTTTTATATGTGGTTTTCCTCTATAGAGTGTAAGCTCTTGTCTTTCTTTTTTTGTCTTCATATTCTCAGAACCTAGCAGAGTATCTAGCATACAGTAAGTGTTTAATAAATGCTTGTTGACCTGACTTGAGTGTTGTGAGGAAAAAAGGTGATATCACATACGAAACCCTATATATACATGTGAGCCGTGAACTATCTTTTCGAAGTCACATGGTCATTTGGAGTTTATCCTGGTAGACAGAGTCTCTGTATAGTTTTTGTCCCAACTGTCAGTTTTTCCTCCATTAGCTGGGCTTTTGAACTTTACTGCTGCTCTGCTAGTTTCTAACTGGTGTATCCTAGATCCGTTCCACTGCTCCATCACTCTAGTTTTTGAGGAGATCCAGATGACTCTAGTTTTTGAGGAGATCCAAATCATTTTTTATTATTACTGCCTTAGAGAATGCTAGATTTTTTGAGCCTGAGCACTGTTGAACTCCCTTTCCACTTTTTTCCCTATTATTTTTCTTGAGATTCTTGACCTTTTGTTCCTCCAGATGAATTTCATTATTCTTTCCCCCAGATTTATAAAGCAATTCTTTGGTAGCATAAACAAAATAACATTAAAAAAGTAAATAAATTTAGGTAGTAATGTCATTTTTATTGTGCTGACATGACCTAGGTATAAGCAATTAACTGTGTTGATTAAAAAGATTTGAGAAACATAGTTTCTGAGTAATTGAATCATTTTATTAGTAAGGCTGGCATGTTAATTATTATTAAAAGGATGGCCACTTGACTTTCTCTCTCAGACCAAAGACCATCACAGCAGTGGGAGTACATGATTTATGCACTCTTTAAAAGACTAGAGTTCCTGAGGAGGAGCAGTCAGCTCTGATTGGGTCACACAGTGAGAGGTGCACTATATTGAAATGAGGGGCATCATATCACCTTTGGGCAGACTATCTTTATACCGAGACTACCCCCAGTCTCAGGGGGTATATTCAGAGAATTTTACCCCATCCAAGCCTTAGGAAAACACAATAACTTCTACCAGGGTGGGGTCTTAGTCCAATCTCATCATCAGCGATGCTCTTCCAGAGACTGAACTTTTAAAATTAAGAATTTAGACAAAGTTGTGGGGGGGGGAGACTCTGGATTTCCCCAAATCATTGGTTATTAATAATTGCTTCTCTCATAATGTTTCTTCAATTTAGAACTGTATTTCCATCAGAATTATTTAGTAGCTATATTCACATAGTCCTATGTATCTTTGTAGATGGACTATCATATTCTGTAACTATTTTGCATGGAATTTCTATCTTTGCCAGTTTGGTTGGTAACATACAGGAATATTGATCATTTGTATGAATTTGTTTTATATCCTATACCTTTGTTGACTTGATTGTTTCAAATAATTTTTTTGTTTAGTCTTTAGCAAAACCCTATATTTATTCTTTTTATTTTTTAGCTACTTATTTATATATTATGAAATGTTGGAGATCTTGGGATCTTAGAATTCATCTGGCCCAATCCCTTAATTATAAAGATGAGCAAACTGAGGCCGAGAGAGAGAAAATGATTTTTCCAAAATCATATTCTTACAAATAGCAGCAGTAGGGTTTGAACAAAGTTATTGATGAGACTCTGAATATTATTTCAGACCAAGATAAACTAAAGAATTGATCCCTGAGGCAAGCAGACAGAAGACTCTGATAGAGATCAGTTTAGCTCCATGATCCCATCCTTTGGGGAGGTAGTCCAATCTGAAATTCAAGTTATTCCAAGCTCCTTTATCCATCTTGAGTTCTCCAGCAGTCTCACCTCGCTGCCATGTCCAGCCAGGAATCCCAGTCATGTCCCTGAGGCTAAATTTTCCCTGTAAAACAACTAATCGCCCATGACTTTGCTGGTACCTTCCTTTTGGGTCAGTCTGCCATGAAACTCTGCCTCCTGGTATCTTTCTCCTTACTCCCCCCATGCCATGTGGTATCTCCCTTGACTCCACTATGCTTCCCAACCCTACTTCTCCTCCTTATAGCTAACTAGCTCTTTTAGGGTACTGAGTCCCTTTCAAGATTTAGGCTGCCAACTAAGGGCATGCCCCAACCTCATGAGGTGCTCCCTTTCTACTAGGTAATTGTGAGTTCCATTGAGGAACTTGTCTTTTATATGCTTTCCCACTCTATTTCATATTTACTATTCCCGGTGTCTATTGTATCCCTTCATTTTGTCCATAACCTATTCCCCCAAATAAATCTACCTTTTGCCAAAGAGAATGGCCACTGTGAATTCTTCAGGTGACTGAACCCCAACTTTTGGTGCCTGCCATCATTTGGTGACAAACCTCATACTATAGATCACATCAATATGACTTTAAACTTCATCTTCATTCAGTCGGCCTTGTTTTCTCTGCCTCTAGAAGCTGGTTATCTTAAAAAGCATATGAATTTTGGGGCAGTGTATAACTGAATCACTGAAATTTTTGAAATAAGTGATGGCGACCTCAGTGGCCCTTTAGTCAAACCCATAGCTGAAAAAGAATGCATTTGAAACATTTCTGATATTTGGCCATTCCACATTTATTCAAAGGTCATGAAAGAGGAGAGACCTATTTTTTCTCCTGGGAAGCCATTCCAATTTTCAATCATTTTAATTGCATGGATTTTTTTCCTCCAAGTAAGCCTAAGTTGTTTTTTTTATATCTTCAAACATTGCTCCTACTCCCCTCCTTCTTCTTCCATATGACAAACCTTTTAGTACTAGAAGGCAAGTCCCCTTCATGTCCCCTTCAAATATTTCCTTCTCCATTGCAAATCATTCAACTCAAGTCTCATGAACTCATGGCCCTTTACTCCTCTATTTATCCTCTTCTTTTTTAAATAATAGCATTTTATTTTCAAAATAACATACAAAGATAATTTTCAATATTCACCCTTGCAAAACTTTGTGTTCTAAATTTTTCTCCTTCACTCCCTCCGACACCTCCCATAGACAGCAAGTAATTCAATATGTTAAAAGCATTGTGCAATTCTTCGATACATATTTCCACAATTATCATGCTGCCCAAGAAAGATCAGATCAAAAAGGAAAAGAAACAAGAAAAGTGTAGATGGCTCTCTTTATCACAATATCATTGGAACTGTCCTGAATCATCTCATTGTTGAAGAGAGCCATGTCCATCAGAACTGATCATCATATAGTCTTGTTGTTGCTGTGTATGATGATCTCCTGGTTCTGCTCATTTCACTCAGCATCAGTTCATGCAAGTCTCTCCAGGCCTCTCTGAAATCATCCTGCTGGTCGTTTCTTACAGAGCAATAATATTCCATAACATTCATATACCATCATTTATTCAGCCACTCTCCAATTGATGGGCATCCCTTCAGTTTCCAGTTTCTAGCCACTACAAAAAGGGCTGCCACAAACATTTTTGCACATGTGGGTCCCTTTCCCTCCTTTAAAATCTCTTTGGGATATAGGCCCAGTAGAAACACTGCTGGGTCAAAGGGTATGCACAGTTTGATAACTTTTTGAGCATAGCTCCAAATTGCTCTCCAGAATCAAAACCCCATGTTTAAAGGACTTATCACTTAGGACTTTAAAGGACTTATCATGGGAGGTGTAAACTGGTTATGCAATACAACAAATAAAGAACTTTGAATAAAAAGAATAAATGTTTGTCATCGGGGAAAATACGATCAAAAAAGCTGACCTAGTTATATGACCTTCCCTGTGTGATGACAGATAGACAACCTGAGTGATATTCTGCCATCACATCCACTGAAATGTCAGAAAAAACTGAGGAAGTCCCTTAGTGGATTGAGTAGACTTCCTGTGGTGAGCAGGGGCCCTTGAGTTACCTAATTGCTTAGGCAAGCCAGAGAGAGAGGAAGAACCAGTTAAGCAGTGATTACAACATTATAAAAGAAAACAACTTTGAAATTCTGATCAATGCAACGTCTAGTCTCAACTTCAAAGGCTAGTGATGAATCAGGCTGGCTGCTTCTGGGAAGGGTGGTGATGCTAGCTCATTCGGCCTCTGACTGGCGCCAAATGAGACACATCACAGGCAATAGATGGGTCTCTTTTCTGTTGCCTAAGTGTGCACTTGTTATAAAAGAAAGTTGGTTTCTAGGAGGGTTGGGGAGAGAAGACCAGCCTTTAGAAAAATGCCCAGAATAAAACAAACAGGATAGCTTTGAAACAAACATGCTCAAGTGAGTAGGTGAGGTTTTTAAAAACTTCAATCCCCAAACAAGCTACGGACAATGCAATTTGTAGTTTCACATGTGGCAGCCCTTGACAAAGGGTTGGCCAGCCACCAAACCCTCTGAGATTTCTAGTTCTTCACGGTTTGGGAAGAGAATAAACTAACTTGGGACTAGCCCTTGCATGGGAGGGGGGTAGAAAGGTGATATGGAAAAGAAGTTTTTTCACTTATGGCAATGGTGAGAGTTTAGAGTACACTTGAAGAAAAAATAAGGGAGAAGTGATGGTTTTCACACAGGGAAAGGAAAGGAAGAGAATAAGCATTCATGAAGTGTCTTCTGTGTGTCAAGAACTGTGTTAAGCCCTTTATATCATCTGCTCTTCAAAATTCTGGGATGTGGTTGCTATATTATCCCTATTTTACAGATGAATAAAGTAAGGCAGGCAGAGGTTAAATGATTTGCCAAGGGCCCCATCTAGAGGAGGAGTGCAAAGAGAAACAAACCCTGGGAGAGAGGAACCATATATATATATACTGTATCCTAACCCAGTCTTACATTTAGTTATGTTTTTCTTAAATATATTCTGTTAAAGAAAAGATTTTCTGGATTTTGTGGGGTTTTTTTCTCATAAATTCCTTTGATCATCTTGTATTTATGTTTCTGGATGTCCCTTTATCTGTGGCAGGGGGGCACAGTGGGAGCCACACAGGAGAGAGGGACCTTTCCTAACACAGGCTGTTGCTAACTGGGACATAAGTAGGAGTCATTTTAGAAATAAATATAGGTTACTGTGAATTCAAGCCTAATGTAAAAATCTACTTCATAGACATAAGTTAAAGTTACATTTATACTCTTTCTCTCCTTTGTATATAGAGATGCTCATATTTGGATTTTTTCCCCAAGTTCATTATAACAAAAGATTAAAAAAATTCTTTTTTAAAGTATATTGATTTATTTTTAAATTTCAATAGTATTTTATTTTTCTAATTATATGTAAAGATAGTCTTCAATGCTTGTTTTTATAAGATTTTGAGTTCCAAATTTAAAAAAAATTTCAAAAAAATAAACATGGGCAAAAAGGTGCTCCAAATCACTATTGATCAGAGAAATGCAAATTAAGACAACTCTGAGATACCACTACACACCTGTCAGATTGGCTAAAATGACAGAAATGATAATGATAACTGTTGGAGGGGATGTGGGAAAACTGGGACACTGATACATTGTTGGTGGAACTGTGAACGGATCCAACCATTCTGGAGAGCAATTTGGAGCTATGCTCAAAAAGTTATCAAACTGGGCATACCCTTTGACCCAGCAGTGTTTCTACTGGGCCTATATCCCAAAGACATCTTAGAGGAGGGAAAGGGACTCACATGTGCAAGAATGTTTGTGGCAGCCCTTTTTGTAGTGGCTAGAAACTGGAAACTGAATGGATACCCATCAATTGGAGAATGGCTGAACAAATTATGGTATATGAATGTCATGGAATATTATTGTTCTGTGAGAAACGACCAGCAGGATGATTTCAGAGAGGCCTGGAGAGACTTGCATGAACTGATGCTGAGTGAAATGAGCAGAACCAGGAGATCATTATACACGGCAACAACAAGACTATATGATGATCAATTCTGATGGACATGGCTCTCTTCAATAATGAAATGTTTCAAACCAGTTCCAATTGTTCAGTGAAGAAAGCCATATACACCCAGAGAGAGGGATGTGAAATGTGGACCACAACATAACATTTTCATGCTCTCGATTGATGTTTGCTTACATTGTGTTTCCTTTATCTGATATTTCTTTCTTGTAGATACGATTTTTTCTTGCACAAAAATAATGTGTGGAAATATGTATACATATATTCGACTTGTCAAGTATTTTAACATAATTAACATGTAGTGGATATCCTGCCATCTAGGGGACGGGTGGGGACTGGGGGGGGGGGGAAATTTGTAACAGAAAGCTTTGTAAGGGTTAATGTTGAAGAATTACCCATACATATGTTTTGCAAATAAAAAGCTTTAATTAAAAATAAAATAAAATAATAATGTCAAAAAAAGATTATATGATGATCAATTCTGATGGACGTGACTGTCTTCAACAATGAGATGTTTCAAACCAGTTCCAGTTGTTCAGTGATGAGGAAAGCCATATACACACAGGGAGAGGCCTGTGGGATCTGAGTCTGGACCACAACATAACATTTTTACCCTTTTTGTTGATGTTTGCTTGCATTATGTTTTCCTTTTCAGGTTTTTTTTTTCCTTTCCTGTACAGCAAGATAACTGTATAAAGATGTATACACATATTTAATTTGTCAAGTATTTTAACATAATTAACACGTAGTGGATATCCTGCCATCTAGGAGAGGGGGTGGGGGTAGGAAGGGAAAATCTGTAACAGAAAGCTTTGTAAGGGTCAATGTTGAAAAATTACCTATGCATAGTTTTTTTTTATTAAAAGCTTTTTATTTACAAAACATATGAGTGATTTTTCTACATTGACCTTTGCAAAAACTTTTTTTCCCCAATCTTTTCCCCTCCTTCCCCCCACCCCCCACTCCTAGATGACAGGTAATCTAATACATGCTAAATAGGATAAATTATATGACAAATCCAATACATGTATACATATCTATACAGTTATCTTACTGCACAAGAAACATCAGATCTAGAAAGAGAAGAAGAAAAAAAACAACCTAAGAAGGAAAACAAAATGCATGGAAATATTCACAGAAAGCGTTAAAATGCTGTGTTGTGGTCTGTACTCAGTTCCCACAGGCCTCTCTCTGGATGTATATGTATCTTCATCGCTGAACAATACGAACTGGTTTGAATCACATCATTGTTGAAGAGAACCATGTCCATCAGAATTGATCGTCGTATAGTCTTGTTGCTGTGTATAATGTTCTCCTGGTTCTGCTGATTTCACTCAGCATCAGTTCATGCAAGTCTCTCCAGGCCTCTCTAAAATCATCCTGCTGGTTGTTTCTTACAGAGGAATAATATTTCATAACATTCATATACCATAATTTGTTCAGCCATTCTCCAATTGATGGGCATCCTTTCAATTTCCAGTTTCTTGCCACTACAAAAAGGGCTGCCACAAACATTTTTGCACATGTGGGTCCCTTTCCCTCCTTTAAAATCTCTTTGGGATATAGGCCCAGTAGAAACACTGCTGGGTCAAATGGTATGCACAGTTTGATAACTTTTTGAGCATAGTTCCAAATTGCTCTCCAGAATGGTTGGATCCGTTCACAGTTCCACCAACAATGTATCAGTGTCCCAGTTTTCCCACATCCCCTCCAACATTCATCATTATCATTTCCTGTCATTTTAGCCAATCTGACAGGTGTGTAGTGGTATCTCAGAGTTGTCTTAATTTGCATTTCTCTGATCAATAATGATTTGGAGCACCTTTTCATGTGACCAGAAATAGTCTGAATTTCTTCATCTGAAAATTGTCTGTTAATATCTTTTGACCATTTATGAATTGGAGAATGGCTTGAATTCTTATATATTTGAGTCAATTCTCTATATATTTTAGAAATGAGGCCTTTATCAGAACCTTTGAATGTAAAAATATTTTCCCACTTTACTGTTACCCTTCTAATCTTGTCTGCATTCATTTTGTTTGTACAAAAACTTTTTAACCTGATATAGTCAAACTTACCTATTTTGTGATTAATGATGACCTCTAGTTCTTCTTTGGTCACAAATTCCTTCCCCCTCCACAGATCTGAGAGGTAAACCATCCTACATTGTTCTAATTTGTTTATAATATCATTCTTTATGCCTAGATCATGAATCCATTTTTGACCTTATCTTGGTATATGGTGTTAGGTGTGGGTCAATGCCTAATTTCTTCCAGACTAGTTTCCAATTATCCCAGCAGTTTTTGTCAAATAGTGAGTTTTTATCCCAAAAACTGGGGTCTTTGGGTTTATCAAACACTAGATTACTATTGTCATTGAGTATTTTGTCCTGTGAACCTAACCTATTCCACTGATCCACTACTCTATTTCTTATCCAGTACCAAATGGTTTTGATGACCACTGCTTTATAATATAGTTTTAGATCTGGTACAGCTAGGCCACCCTCATTTGCCCTATGCATATGTTTTGCAAATAAAAAGCTTCAATAAAAAAGTAAACATGGGCCTGGTGTTTGGGGAAAAGGTTAGGGCTGAAAGTTGAAAAGGCATCCAGCTCCAGGGGAATGTGGAAGCTGCAGGGTTGGATCTGATTTCCAAAGGAGAGAAAGGAGAAAAAAATGAGATAGAACTGAGAGAAAGCCCTGGGTGAACACCTTCATTTGGAGGGCCCGAGGAAAAAGAAGAGCTATCAAGATCCAGAGAAAGACTGTCCCGGGAAACCAGGATGGAGCAATATCATGGACATCAAGGGAAGATAGAAGATCCAGGAGAAGTGGGGGGGGGGGGTCAGATAAGGAGGGGCTTAGCCAAAACTGACAGTAAGGAGGTTGTTAGGAACAGTGGAGAGGGAGCTTTCAGCTGATTTCTGGGGGGCAGAGACCAGATTAAAGGGTTAAGGAAAGAGGGAGACTTGAGGATGGTAGAGCACAAAACTATTCTTTGGAGCAATCTGGCAGTAAAAAGATGCTTTGGGAAGGTATTCACAAAGGGAGCGTGAGCACTATGGAAATGGAAGCCATTTGCTGATACCAAGGCAAGAATCAGATTCTTCTCCTGTAGTTTGGATATTCAGATGACTTGGACTTTCTGGCACATATAGCTGTCTGGTTCTCGGCCTCTCCTCCAAGAAGACTGGTGGCAGGGCTGAATGCTTGGCTGGGTATCTGGCTGGGCACAGGCCCTCACCAGGAGGGCTCTTTGTGTCTTCATGGACTTCAGGCAGCAAGCCATAGGAAGCCTCGAGTCAGGGATCAGGCAGCAGCTCCCTGTTACTCATTAACTATACAGAGGGTTTTCAGAAACTAGCCCATTTGTGACCTCATTAAGCCACTTGGGCAGAACTTTGAAAGTGCCTTCCTTTGATCTGAATTTCTTGAAAGATAAAGGAACTCTATTTAGCCTGTCACAAAGATTGTCCTTCATGTCTTCCCATCTGTTCTCCCATTTGGTCTCCCCAACTATTAATCACCACTACCACCACCTCCTCCTCCCCCTCTTCCTCCCTAGTACTCAGTTTTCTCCTTTGTCAAATGTGGGAATTGAACTGAAAATGCTTCAAATCGATGATTCTGTGAATTCTGCATCCTCAGGCTGGATTCCCCAGGTCCCAGAGCTAGGAAGTGGAAGAGAGAACAATTAATCAACAAGCATTTATTAGGTGCCACCCAGGTTCCAGGCCCTGGAAATACAATCCCCGAGTCAGGTCCTCTGGCTCCCAGTGTACTAGATATCTTCACCACCTCACGACCAAAAAACACGGTTTTTGGTGAATCAAGTTAACATCCAGACATCAACTCACTGGAAAGAAAGGACCAAGGCTCATTCAGCAGTAACGCTGATGGTGAAGTTGACATACATATCACCCAAGCTAGCTCAGTGGTTAAGAGGCTCTGAAGGAAAGTGTAGGAGAGGAAGAGATTTAGACTAACAAACGGAAGATCTACAGAACCACTGTGCTGGCCTTATTGTGTGTTCTATGCCTGTGAAACTTGCCTACTCTACCAGTGCCATGCCAAGAAATTGAATCGCTTCCATCTGAATTGTCTTAGGAAGATTCTGAAGATCATGTGGCAGGAGAAGGGACCAGACACTGAGAGCCTTCCTCAAACTAAACTGCCCAGCATTCTGACTCTACTGAAAGAGCACAACTCCAATGGGCTGGCCACATGTTCAAAGGCCCAATGTACACTTGCCAAAAAGATTATTTTTTGGAAACCTAACACAGGGAAAGCCCTCACATGTGGCCAGAAAGAAACAATACAAGGACATTCTCAAGGTCTCTCTTAAAAACTTTAGGATTGATTGTGTGACATGGGAGACACTGGTGCAGGACAACCCAGCATGGCGTGCCCTTGTCAGAGAAGGGACTAGGAACAAAGGAGAACTGAAGTCGCTCAGAAGAAATGTGGGATCATGTGCAAGAATGTTTGTGGCAGCCCTTTTTGTAGTGGCTAGAAACTGGAAACTGAATAGATGCCCTTCAATTGGAGAGTGGCTGAATAAATTATGGTATATGAATGCTATGAAATATTATTGTTCTGTAAGAAACGACCAGCAGGATGATTTCAGAGAGGCCTGGAGAGACTTGCATGAACTGATGCTCAGTGAAATGAGCAGAACCAGGAGATCATTATACACAGCAACAACAATACTATATGAGGATCAATTCTGATGGACATGGCTCTCTGCAACAATGAAATGTTTCAAACCACTTTCAATTGTTCAGTTGAAGAAAGCCATATACACTCAGAGAGAGAGTGTGAAATGTGGGCCACAACATAACACTTTCATGCTCTCTATTGAGGTTTGCTTACATTGTGTTTCCTTTATCTGATATGTCTTTTGTGTAGATATGATTTTTCCTGTACAGCAAGATAAGTGTGGGAATATGTATCTATATATTTGATTTGTCAAGTATTTTAACATAATTAACACGTAGTGGATATCCTGCCATCTAGGGAGGGGTGGGGAGTTGGGGGAAAAATCTGTAACAGAAAGCTATGTAAGGGTTAATGTTGAAAAATTACCCATACATATGTTTTGCAAATAAAATAAAATTTAAAAAAGAAGAATAATAAATTTGGGATGCACAAAGTCAGAGAATCTGCCTCAAATGTTCAAATGTGCCCGAGCGGTGGCAGAGCATTCGTAGTGATCTGGTCAGTCCCAGTTGGATGCACAACTTGACTCTAGTATAGTGATGCCATTTTAGTTCTCTTTGAGAGTAAAGGACAACCACCAACCACCTGAGGTGTTTCTTTGGGTTTTTTCTTTCTCCTGTTTTTTTTCCCTTTTGAGCTGATTTTTCTTGTTCAATATGAAAAATATGGAAATATGTTTAGAAGACTTGCACATGGTTCATCTATATCAAATTGCTTGTTCTCTTGCGGGGGCTGGAAGGAGAGAGGGAGAAAAAAGTGAAACACAAGAGTTTGCAAAAGTGAATATTGAAAACTATTTTTGCATGTATTTGAAAAAATAAAAAATTATTTTAAAGAAGCCATGATGTTAATTAGTTAAGGGGGCACTGGCATCTAACAGTGAGAGAGAATGCATCAGAATGGACCCTCAAGCCATTAGTAGTGAAGAGACATTCCAGTTCCTCAGAAGTACATCATAAGACTCGAGGGGGAAATATAATTGGCGTGGTTCTGGAAGAACCAAGCCAGAGACTACTTGGTAGCTAGGGGCCCATCTGGAATCTTTTCCCATACCATCTACATTTTCTGGGACTCACTGGAGAGATTTTTCTACCCAATACTCTCCATACCAGGACTAGCTGTGCAGGGATCCACTAGGAAAATTTGATGGATTTTTTTTTTTTACTTCCATTTCAGACTGTAATTAGATGGTCTTTTTACCTGGGCCCATATGGAATGACAGTAAAGATTGGAAATGTGAAATTCAGTGTTATACTAGTTATTCAGTGAATCCCAGGTACCCACTGTGTTCTAATAATTCTACAAAAGACATCTGAAAAAAGTCATTGAAGCCACTGGGTTTAGGCCCAGTGGACTCAGTGAAAAAGACTAGCCATACTTGGGCTATAATAGAGGGAAACTCAAGTTAAGTAAGTCATGAAAATTACCAGGGAAGTGAAAAATATCATCACTGAGTCTTGTAGTCCACACCCATTATTTTCAGTATTAATACAAAAGAACACTGGGAAGACCTGATTAGGCGTGGCCCACTTGTTTTTGATCAAGCAGATCAGAGTGGACCAAGGGCTCAAGGTTTTCTGGGCTGCTTGCTAGGCAGGCAGGTGGCGGTTTCCAGTTTGGGATTTACATGGCAAGACCAGGTTCCAATAGACAACAACAACAACAAAGACCAAAAGGCAGCTTTCATCTGCCAGCCATCAGCTGGATTTTTACTACTTTGAGTGTTCTTCTCAAGGGCATCTTGGGCATCTTCCACTTTTCAAAGACCAATAGAGAAGGTAGATGGTAACATGAGCTAGCTGGAAATGGCGGTATATTTATATGGTATCATTGTGGGGAAAGATAGTAGGGCATGAGAAAAGAATATTGACGGTATTAGACAAGCTAGAGGAAGCTGGTTGAAGTTATCCATTGAACAATACCTGTCTTGCCAAGCCTCTTTGAGTGTTTGGGCATGATAGCATGGCAAGAGGGAGTGAGCCCTGATCCAGAGAAGCCAGAAGCAACTCCCAGCTGGCCATACTCAAAGAACCTGTGAAAATCAAAGACTTTTCTAGACATCAGTGGTGAACACAAATTTGAGAATAAGCATGTTGAGGGGCAGCTAGGTGTCTCAGTGGATAGAGCACCAGCCCTGAAGTCAGGGGGACCTGAGTTCAAATCTGGTCTCAGACACTTAACATTTCCTAGCTGTGTGACCCTGGGCAAGTCACTTAACCCCAATTGCCACAGCCAAAAAAAAAGATAGAGAGAATAAGCACGTTGCCAGTGCTAAATCCCCCAATGATCTCACTCAGAGATATGTGATTGGAAAGACCAAGAAGGTCTGTTCGGCTTAAACCCACAGAAGCCGTCCGGAAACGGTTGGGATGGGAAAGGTGAGCAAGCATTTAATGATATGGTCAACTGGCTCATGCTGGTGCCATCTTTATCCTAAAAGCAAATCTTTTGTGTTACAGACTGATGCTATCTTTGAGGTTTGGGGGCAGTTCTGTTCTAAGAGAATAATGGTCCTCAAGTAGAGAATTGAGAGTGAGATTTGGTGTCTCATATACAAACTGAAGTTCTGGGATCTGAAATGGACATCAACAAGAAGCTCAAAGACTTTGTATATGGAGTTAAATTTCAAGTGCGGGTGGACAATAATCCACTGACATTTTAATTAGTGGTAAATGGGATGCTGCCATTTAGAGATAGGTAGCAGTGTTGGCTGACTCTGAATTCAAGAAAGAACAACAGCAAGGCAGAAGTCTCATTTCATAGGCTTCATGCTACTGAAATTATATGGCTCTACATCTATAATACTGAAGGCACATGTTTACAGTCAAATAGAGGTGCACCTGAAAGCTTGAGCCCTTGATCTCAAAGCATACCACTAGTACATGTGAATTTTGTTATATCAAACCAGTACTTTTTGTTTTGTTTTGTTTTGTTTTCTCTTACGAGGCAATTGGGGTTAAGTGACTTGCCCAGGGTCACACAGCTAGGAAGTGTGTGAGATCAGATTTGAACTTAGATCCTCCTGACTTCAGGGCAGGTGCTCTATCCACTGCGCCACCTAGCTGCCCCTAAACCAATGCTTTTTGTCTGTAGAAAATTGGAGACAAAAACAGATCTGTGATGAAGGAATATGAGAGACCATAGAAGCAGTAAAGAGGAACTGAACATGGAGATCTGCTTTTATTCCTTGAAAGGGGATTTCAATGCTAAGACAATGGCAGAAATGGGAACTGGGCCATGGTCCTGGGCTAATCCCCCTCAATGTTCCTGCCTTCCCTCTGTTCCTTATTTCCTATCTGGTTTGTACATTGTCACATGCATTATATGCACGTGTCCCCCCAATCAGACTGGGAAATCTTTGAAGGTAGGGACTGTCTTCTGTCAGACACAGTGCTTAGTGTTGGACACATAATAGCAACTGAATATATATTCAGTTATATTGTTATTATATTGTTAACTGACTGAATGACTGACTGATTTGCTGACAGGCCTAGATGTACCATGGTACCAGGAAGCAGTTGATGTTACCACAAGCCTTTGTGATCTAGGAAGAACATTATGATCAAGGGAGAACTCTTGAGCTACTGATAAATAGAAGCTTTTCCTGAACCAAAAAAGTGGTAGATATATATAATAACTGTAGATTTTGCTTGATGTATTTAAAGGAATACAACATTAACTCATGAGAGAAATTATAAACGCTAGCAAATCACAGGAGCTTGTTGATATTGACTTTTTGTCTGTGGAAGGGAATAGCAGGAGAATGAGCCATATGGTAGTGGTGATGGACCATTTCCCTTAGTATTCATAGGCATAGCCAATTAGGAACTCGAAATCTACTTCAGTTGCTAAGGTGTTATAAAAATACTATTTCTTAGATGATGGCTTCCCAGACAGAGGTCACTCTGACAAAGGTGTAGACTTTGTGAGTAAAATGCATTAAGGAGATGTTGGCCTTGGAAGGAATTGAGAATTCTAGCAGCATTCCCTTGGGGAGTTCCACAGCCTGAGCAGATCATGGATATCGTGCTTTATAAGCTAAAGGCCTTGAGGTTGAATCAGAAATCCCAGAAGAGGCATTAGATGAACTTTTCCAAGCATGCACACAGTGTGACAAAGAAGGATGCCGCAGGTTTTTACCATGTATTCATTGATTTTTGAAGGAGAGCCATTTGACCCATGCTTTGGAATTGGGAAAAAAGATCAACAGAGAAGATGAAGAGATTCAGAACCATGGCCTTGGCTCAGAAGAAACTTTGTTTGATATGAAAGGATATGTGACCGACTGTACAACACTAGCATCTGGTGCCAAGGTCTTTGGACTGGTGAAAGAGTCCCCATGACAAATCCTAGCATGTAGGGAGCACACAAGAAAGCAGAGCAATGGAAAAGCATGCCCTGCCAATGTGTGGCGCCATAATAGTTTATAGTTATAAAGTGGAACCAGTGACACTACAAAGACAAGCTACTGGTACCATCTACTACATATCAAAGAATTAGTTGGACTCCCTAGGCAACCCATTGAGAGTAATGAGAGCCAGTAATGGATTCTGAGGAGAAGAGCACATCCCCTATTGCAGAAAGACTGCCAGAACTCAGCGGATGATGATTCTTATGAGCTGGAAATTAGCTGTGGATCCCTACCAGCAGGTTAGGAAACTCACCCAGTTATGGATCCCAGCCACAGAAGAAGTCTTTTTCAGATGACAAGGGAGAACCAAATCCCAAATCACTGGGCAAGGCTCCTAGAGAGAGCAAGGAGATTGTGAGAGCCAGGCTGAGGCAGCTGCCAGCTCAGCAGTGTGACTGATTGTGGTGCAGCCCTTAGGATGGATGTAGCAATAACCCCACCTGGCCTTGGGAGCTATCTATGGATGCTGGATTTTTTTCCCTTAGGCTAGCTTGCCTTAGTTTATTTTCTGTGGCTAGGATGCTGACTGTCAGATAGCAGCAGCCTATTGATCTGTGATAATGGGGTGTCTGGGACTAATGAGCAGCAATAAGGAGGTGGTTAAAGTTAAAGCAAATGCAGACCAAAAGTGGATTTTCCTCATTTGATCTAGGACCATTTCAGACCTGAAAACTCAGCCCCTGAAAGATTTCTCTGTGAGCTCTGCCCAAGAAGCTATGAGTACTGCAACTGCACACCAAGTCTGAAGCAGACCACTCCCCGAGTCCACCTCTGAGCCACAAGATTTGCATATCAGCCATGTGAAGCTCCTGGCTCTTTGCTAGCTTCTTTGGGAACTTAGCCCACTTTAATTGCCATTGCAATTATAATAAACTTTGCCCCTTGACTTGAAGATGGGTTTGAATCTGCTAATTCTTTTGACACACCTTGTTACACTGGTCTGGAACCCTAACGTTTTGGGGGTCCCCCTTGGATGGGGGATGACCAAAGGTTGAAAAGCAACCATCCTCAAGCTCGGGAGGTCTCTGTAGAGAAACCACATCTATGTGGTCAGAGAAAGGAGGAGCAATGCCAGATGAAGTTTCAGAATAGCCAGAGAAAATTGATTGTGGATGAAATACGTCTATAAATGATGTGGCTTGGTTTTGTGTGTGCATGGATCACCTAACATGGAGGCACCCAGGTGGGAAACGCCAGGGATCAGCTTCTGGGAGAAGAGATGCTAGATTCCCATCTAGGGTGTGTGTGTGTGGGAGAGGCGGCCTCCTTTGCTTAGCAGTGCAGCCAGAACAGGCCCCATCTTTAAAACTACCAGACTGGAACAATCTGGCTCTCTTTCTTCCTGTATTCAGAGAGAGTAAAGGTCCTATTTGTTTGAAGATTAAGCACCATGAACTGAAGTAGTTGAGAGAGAACTTCACCCATGTTTAGACTCCGTGGCTCCAAGAAACACGTGAACTTTGCAGTTCTTGGTGCAGATGGTGGAATTCGCACTGAACCTGGACTCGAGCCATGGTGACCTTGGACTCTAGGGAAGGAATCCAAACAGTCCAAGCAATACCTAGCTGGATATTGCTTCAAGGAAGCCCTGAGGAGTGAAATATTGGAACTCAAGCTCAAGGGGTTGGTGGTAGGACTTGGAAGGGAGGGAGGAGAAAAAGAAAGGAACAAGAATTTATGTTCTTATCTCATTTTACCCTCACCACAAGCCTGTGAAAGAGGTGCCATTATCATCTTCATTTTACAGTTGAGGAAAGTGAAGAGGACCAATTCAGTGATTTGATCAAGGTTACACAGATAAGAAGTGTCTAAGGCTGCATTTGAACTTAGCTCTTCCTTATTCCAAGCCTGGAACTCTATCCAGCTCTATCCAACTTTATCCAGTTGCCTTGGCAATTGAAGAACTGAGTTAAACTGTGAACCTAATACCTTCCCTCACTTCAGAGACTGAGGTGGTTCTGGAAGAGGGGCAATCACACCCCAGCACTGAGGGCGATGACGGGATGTTTGGATGTTTCTTCTCGCTATGCCTTTGAAGCAAAGGTTTCTTTGTAAAAACCATTCCACTCTTAAGTGGTTAAACTGAACTGGGCTATAGGAAAAAGCTTCTTAAATTGTGGGTCCTGCTACTGAATATGGGGATTGTGAAATATCAAAATATTGATCAACTCTGGAAAACATTGGCCATAGTCTATGGCCTGCAGTATCAAATATTCTGCCAAGACTTAAGAATAAATAAGCATGGGCAGCTCGGTCGTGTAGTAGATAGAGCAGCAGCCCTGAAGTCAGGAGAACCTGAATTCAATTCTGATCTCAGACACTTAACACGTTCAGGCTGTGTGACCCTGGGCAAGTCACTTAACCCCAATTGCCTCGAGGGAAAAAAAAAGCACATCCTTCTCAACAGTGTGCAAATTTGCTTTTGTCTTTAATAAATTGTATATATACCAAAGAATTGTTTTAAAATAAATTTCCATATGATTTATTATCGGTAAATATTTGATTTGTGTACCTATTTTATATATCTGGATTTGAGTAAAAATTTCTCAGGCAGAAAAGGGTTGCAAGTGGGAAAAGTTGAAGAAGTGGTGGTGGAGGGGATCCTTAGTATTGAGAGAACATCACTGATGAGGGCTGGAGCCAGCGGCAGAGAGAGGATGAAGTGTGTGAGAGTCACCATTAATCATTTGAAATAATTCAAAGAGATTCTCTTACAGTCCCAAAAGAGTTTATTTATGCCATCGTTGACAGACTAGTCTCCAAGAGAGTTGAATAATTAGAGGAAGTTTTTTATACTGAAAATTTGGGGCTTTTGTCTGCAGGCTAACAGCACACATGGGGAGAGCAAGGTACAGATAAGAGAGGAGCCAGGCTGTCTTTTCATTCAGGTAAAGAGAGAGTTTGTCCCATAGCTAGGAATTGCCAATCAGATAAAATGGGGGAACAAATAAGGAGCAACAGATAAGAGGTTTATTATCCATATTCCTTAGCTAGGTGTGCAGTTTTGAGTAGATTATTGGCTCTGACCTATAATCTCCCCTCCATCTGTTTTTTGAGGAGAGGAAATTTGGGGTACAAGGGCTCAGGACCCATCATTGTGACACCCCTAAACCCCCTTTAAAGGTACCAGATAGCTCTGGAAGGGTTGAAATGCTGGGGTGAACAGGATAATCGCCATTATATGTCGGGCCTTGTCTGGAATAAAATTGGACCCTTTGGATTTGCAGGAGCACTGGATATAATTGTGATTTTCATTTGTACATGTAGGATTGTATACGATGATAAAACACTGAGTGTTTGGAGACTTCCCTCTATGGGGCTGGAGAAACAAGTAAAAGGATGCTGCTTCTGACTCCCCAGAGGACTGGAGTGAAATAGGGACAAGGGCTGTGTGCAAAGGGAACCAAGGAGGCAAATATTTCAAATGGGGGAGGAAGACATGTGCCAGTGACCAGCTACCCTGTAGATGGGAACAGACTCCTTTATTTCCTTGAGTCACTAGAACAGGTTGTCTCTTGAAAACTAACAGATTGCCAGTCTGTCCTGCTCCTGCTTTCTAGAGGGGGTGAAGATCCTGTTTACCCATTATAAGGTGAATGTGAACTGAGCTGGGTGAGGGGGAGGATGATATTTCCATTGTTTTTACTTTTCTGTTCTAGGTGCAGGTAGTGGAATCCTTACTGGTGACCTTGGAGGTGAGATTCTAAGCTAGATGTTGCCTCCAGACCAGCAAGGAAGCCCTGAGCGGAGACGTATGTGGCTGTAAATGATGGCAGTTGGGGGCTTAAGCCCAAAGAAGGTTTGGAATTGGAAGCCGGTGGGACCATACTTGAGAGGAATTGAGCTAATCTGTGAAACTAATTACCCTTCCCTTTCCCAGAGACTCAGGCGGCATGGGGGTGGAGGAGGGGAATTGTGCCCTTTTGGTGTTGGGGGATTGGAATATTTCTATGTTGTTCAAAATATATCTTTGAAGGGGCAGTTAGGTGGCGCAGTGGATAGAGCACCAGCCCTGAAGTCAGGAAGATCTGAGTTCAAATCTGACCTCAGACACTTAACACTTCCTAGCTGTGTGACCCTGGGCAAGTCACTTAACCCCAATTGCCTCAGCAAAAATAAAATAAAATAAAAAAATAAAAAATAAATGAGACTGGGGTGCACGGGGTGCTCTGGGAGAACTAGTATGTTCATAGTGGTATGGGGACAGCTGGAGCTGCTCATCTACCTTTCCTGTCCACCTGACACCCAATCAAGTCTCTCCTGTGACCCCAAGAAGCTGTGATATGTGGAATGGCCACACTCTAGTAAAAACCTTCTCCTAAAACAGGCTAAGAGTAACCAATAGGCCTCAGACTGTCTGTGAATAAGGGAGATGTCTACCCCAAGAATCTGAAGATTTCCCCTGCTGGAATGGGCAGATTTGTCTTTTGAGGATTTTCTGAAATCATCCTGCTCATCAAAGAAATGAAATATTTATCAGAGAAACAAAGCTATAATTTTTTTTACAGTTATGATTACTGTGTATTTTTCCCATCCTATTTTTCCTTTGTTTATCCTTCTCTTTCCTTTTACCCTGTCCCTCCTTAAAAGTTTGATTCTGACCAGCATCTCCTCCAATCTGCACTCCCTTCCATCTGCATTCCCATTGTCTTATCCTGTGCCTCCTCCTACTTTCCTGTAGAGTAAGATAGATTTCTATACCCAGCTGAGTGTGTCTGTCATTCTTGCTTTCAGCCAATGCTCCAGGGAGAGCATTGTTTGCCACCCCCCAAATTTCCTTCCAATGTAAAAGCTCTTTTGCACTTCTTTTATATGAAATAATTTACCCCATTCTACCTCTCCTCTTCTCTACCACTGTGTCCCTCTTTCTCACCCCTTAATTTTATTTTTAAGCTCTCATCATTAGTCAACTAATACCTGTGCCCTCTATGTATTCTCCTAAATGCCCTAATAATGATAAAGGTCATAGGAGTTACAAGTATCATCTTTCCATATAGGATTGTAAACAGTTTAACCTTATTCAATACCTTATGATTTCTCTTTCCTATTTACCTTTCTGCGATTCTTTTGAGTCTTATATTTGAAAGTCAATTTTTCTTTTGAGCTTTGGCCTTTTCTTCAGGAATAAGCATTCCTGAAGTCCTCTATTACATTAAATGTTTATTCCCTTGAATGACTGAATAAGTTAAGGTATATGAAAGTAATGGAATATTATTGTTCTATAAAAAATGATTTTAGAAAGGCCTGGAAAGATTTATGTGAACTGATGCTGGGCAAAACAAGCAGAACCTGGAGTACATTGTATTCAGTAATAGCAACATTGTGCAATGATCAACTATGATAAACTTGGTTCTTCTCAAAGGTTCAGTGATCTAAAATGATCCCAATAAACTTTGGAAAGAAAACGCCATCTGCATCCAGAGAGAGAACTGTGGAGACTGAATGTAAATCAACTCATGCTATATTCGCTTCTGGGTTTTTTTCTCTCTCGTAGATTTTCCCTTTTTTTCTGATTTTTCTCTCCCAACATGATTCATAAAGAAATGTGTATTAAAATTAATATACATGTATAACCAGAAAAAAGAAGACAATGAAAACTTAAATGTTTATTACCCCCCAAAGGATTATACTCAGTTGTGCTGGGTAGGTGATTCTTGGTTGTAATCCTAGCTTTTTTTGTCCTCTGGAATATCATATTCTAAGACCTCTGCTCCTTTAATGTGGTAGATACTAAATTTTGTGTTTATCATGACTGTGGCTCCATGATAATTGTTTCTGTCTGCTTGTAATATTTTCTCTTTGACCTGGGAACTCTGGAATTTGACTGTAATATTCCTGGCAGTTTTTGTTTGGGATCTCTTTCCGGATGAGAGGTGGATTCTTTCCATTTCTCTATTTTAGGTTATCAGGGTAGTTTTCCTCGATAATTTCTTGAAAGATGATGTCTCGGCTGTTTAAAAAAAAAGAAATCATGGCTTTTAAGTAGTTTAGCAATTCATAAATGATCTTTTGATCTATTTTTCAGGTTAGTTGTTTTTCCAATGTAATGAGATGTTTCATATGTTTTCTTTTTTTTTCATTCTTTTGACTTTATTTTATTGTTTCTTGCTGTCTCATAGAGTCATTATCTTCCACTTGCCTAATTCTAATTTTTAAGGTAGTATATTCTACAGTGAGCTTTTGTACTGCCTTTTGCATTTGGCCAATTCTACTTTTTACAGTTTTTTTTTCCTTAAAGAAAAGTTTTTCTACATCTTTTCCTATTTGCATTTGTTTTTTAAGCTGTTATTTTTTTCAGTATTTTTTTGTGCTTCCTTTAACCAAGTTGTTCACTTTTTTCCATGTTTTTTTTTGCATCACTTTCATTTTCCCCCCAATTTTTCTTGTTTTTCTTATTTTATTTTAAAAATTCTTTTGAACTCTTTCAGAAATATTTTTTTGGGCCTGAGACCAATCCATATTTTTTTTTGATGGTTTGGATATAGCAGTTTTGACTTCATTTTCTTCTTCTGAGTTTGTGTTTTGCTCTTCTCTGTCACCATAATAACTTTCTAAGGTCAGGTGTTTTTTTGTTATTTACTCATTTTTCCAGTCTGTATCTTGAGTTTTAACTTTATATCAATATTGAGCTCTGCTTCTGGAGTGGAAGGAGCACTGTTCCAAACATCAGACCTTTCTTTCTACTCTTCTTGGAGCTAGTTCTGGGGGGTCTGTATGTTTTTAAGTCTTTTAAAGTGGTATGATGTAAAGAGCAATATGGTCACTGCTCTCTTGGACTGTAGTCTGTGAGCAACCATAAACATCCTTTTCCACCCTGGAGCTATGATCAGCTTCTCCCATGTGGCTGCACATTATAATGGGCTGAATCTCCTTCTCACCCTGGGACTGGACCCAGAACTAATTATGAGCAATGCAACAGAGTTCTATATTCAGTGCTAGCAAAGACTCCCTAGCGATCTCTTTCTGACCAGTTGTCCGATCCTCTTACTGTTTGGGGTTGAGAGCTTCAGAAGCTATCTCTGCTGAAGGCTTGCTACTGGTTTGCCATGGTGTGGCCTGTGCTGGACTCTGCTCCACTCTCACCCCAGAGAGACAGACTTTTTCTGCTGACCTAAGTTTTCTTGGGCTGGAAAATTGTTTCCCTCCATATTTTTGTGGGTTCTATCACTCCAGAATTTGTTTTGAGGCAATATTTTAAAGTTATTTGAAAAGGAATTTGGGAGAGCTTGGAGCCCTGCCTTTACCCTGCCATCTTGGAACTACTCTAGATTAATTCTTTCCTAACAGTTTCTCTATAGCATTCATCCAAACAAATTCATTTCCAAATGGGAATGATGGATGGATGAATTTGCATCCTTACTACTCCTTGATTAGATCAAACAAGTTTCTTAGGACCTCACTCCTTACTGTCCAACTTCTAGCAAATTCTAACATGGGCTCCAACTCCTGGACTCAGTCAATCAATAACCATTGATTAAACATCTACTGAGCAGCTTAGTGGTATAGTGAATAGAGCACTGGGCCGGGAGTCAGAAAGACCTTAGTTCAAATTCAGCCGCAAACAATAACTGTGTGACCCTGAGAAAGTCACATTACCCTGTCTGCCTCTGTTTTCTCATTTGTAAAATGATCTGGAGAAGGAAATGGCAAACCACTCCAGTATCTCTGCCAAGAAAACTCCAAATGGGGTCATGAAGAGCGGAACATGAAGAGCTGAACTAATGGAACAACAACAAAAAGGCATCTACTAGGTGCCAGGCATTGTTCTGGGTTTTCAGGATACAAAAAGAGGCAAAAGAGTGCCCCTGCCCTCAAGGAGCTCAAAATCTAATCAGGAAGTAAATATGTATACAAAAATATACAAATAAGTTATATAAGGATAAAGGCATTAGAATTAAGAAGGCTTGGATTAGACTTCCTGTAGAATATGGTGGCTCACTCTCCTGACATTTTGAAGCTCTTAAAGTCATAGCTATCTCCAATTTTCTTCACCTAAAATAGGAAATAATAAATGTAAAGAAGTAAAAAATGTAGAATCATATTCACAGGCCATATGTCAACCTCAGATGGAAAGGGCCTGAAGTCTCTCCTCTAAAAGCATCATCTCTCTTATTATAGAAATCCAGCTAGGAAGAAAATAGATTGGCCAGTATCTTCTGAATGCCCCCCGGCTCCAGTTCCACAGACAATTAAAAATACTCCTCTTCACCAGATGGTTAGTGGACTAGATCCATGTACAAAATATCTACTCATGTTCCAAATTACACATAAGTATTGCATCAACTGAGTCCTCTGTGCAGAATCTTAACGGACCCCTATTACACTGCCACCAGCCATATGAAAAAAATGCTCCAAATCACTAATAATTAGAGAAATGCAAACTAAAACAACTCTGAAGTTCTACTTCATATCTATCAAATTGGCAAAGATGACTAAAAAGGAAATTCCTAATTATTAGAGGGATTGTGGGAAAATAGGCACGCCAATGCATTGTTGGGAAAACTGTGATTGTTACAATCATTCTGGAAAGCAATTTGAAACTGTGCTCCAAAAGTCACTAAACTGTCTATATATTTTGACCTGGTGATAGCACGCTAGGCCTATATCTCAAAAAGATCAAGGAAGAAGTGAAAAGTTGGAAATTTATGAAGATATGTATAGTGCCTCTTTGTTGTTCCAACAGCTGGAAATGAAAAGGGCTCTGTTAATTGGAGAATGGCTGAAGATTTCTGGTATACTAATGTTATTACAGCATAAAAATTAAGAAGAATGGATTTAGAGACACCTGGGAAGAATTGTACAAACCAATGCAGAGTGAAGTAAACAACACTCAGAGAATAAATGATACAATAACAACAATATTGTAAAGAAATACATATTGAAAAGCTTAATAAAAAGATTTAATAAAAATTATCCTTTCAATAGCCAGCCATGTTTCCAGAGAACCAATGATGAAGTACATTTTCTACCTGACAGAAGGTGTAAAATGAGACATACATTTTCAGACACAGCCAATGTGGGAATTTGTTATGTTTGATTATGTCGATTTTCTACAAGGGTTTTGTTTTTGTTTTTCAAAGGTGTGAATTGGGAGGGAGGTGGTTAGAGACAGATACAACAGAAAAAAATTAGAAAACAAAAAAAGAGGATTATTGAAGCATTTTAAACATTGGACAGAGGACAAAAGGAAGGTCAGAGGGAAATGCATAAAAGCAGGACATCTTTGAAGGTCATCTATCGTATTTCATACATATTTCAAAGAAATCAGCTGTACATAATGGAGACTTTCGGTTTAAGGTATAGTATTTTTTTCTGTTCCACTTTGTACATGGAATGTATATGGATATGTTCTATTTATTTGGCATTTGTTAAATTCGTAATTAAATTAAGACCGTTTTAAGAAGAATAAAAGTTAAGAGGTAGAATCAAGGCTAGACTTGGAACAATGTAGGGTTTATCAAATATACACTTAATATTTAATGTGCTTTTATGGTAAAGAATTAGAGAACATGAGTGAAAATCTTGTGAACTCGGTATTAAATAACGTAAAACACATGACTGCAGCAAGAGGAGGACATTTCATGTTTAGAGCTTATAAGAATGTGAAAAATTATGAAGTTTATTGCAGCGAGGTGGTGCTACAGTGGATAGAGCACTTGCTGGAGTCAGGAAGACCTGAGTTCAAATATGACCTCACATACTAGTTGTACGATCCCAAGCCTGTCACTTCACCATGTTTCTTTCAGTTTCTTATAAAATAAGAATAATAATAACAACTGTCCTATAGAGTGTCAGGGGAGCAAATGAAATAGTTTGTTAAATGTGTAGAAAACCTTAAAGTACTCTATTAATATTAGCATTGGTATTATGATTATTATCATGACTCTCATCATTTTACTTTGTCCCAAGTAATTCACATACGGCCCGAGGTTGGAGCCAAATTGTAGAGGACTTTGAATGCTAGATTGAGGAGCTCATATTCTATTCTAGCAGTGCCAGTGAGAATATATGAGCAAGAAAATGAAATGATCAGTCCCGATTTCTCTTTATTGTAGTGCTGTCTCTTTTTAAAAAAATTATTAAAGCTTTTTATTTTCAAAACATATGCACAGATAATTTTTCAATATTAACCATTGCATTGCCTTGTGTTCCAAATTTTCCCCTCCTTCCCCCCACCCCCTTCCCTAGATGGCAAGCAATCCAATATATGTTATACATGTTAAAATATATGTTAAATCCAATATATATAAACATTTATAAAATTATCTTGCTGCATAAAAAAAATCAGATCAAAAGGGAAAAAATGAGCAAGAAAACAAAATGCAAATGAACAACAACAAAAAGAGTGAGAATGTTATGTTGTGGTCCACACTCAGTTCCCACAGTCCTCCCTCTGGCTGTAGATGGCTCTCTTTGTCATAAGATCATTGGAAATGGTCTGAATCATCTCATTGTTGGAAAGAGCCATGTCCATCAGAATTGATCATCGTATGATATTGCTATTGCTGTGTATAATGATCTCCTGCTTCTGCTTGTTTCACTTAGCATCAGTTCATGTAAGTCTCTCCAGGCCTCTCTGAAATCATCCTGCTGGTCGTTTCTTACAGAACAATAATATTCCATAACATACATATATTATAATTTATTCAGCCACTCTCCAACTGATGGGCTTCCACTCAGTTTCCAGTTTCTAGCCACTACGAAAAGGGCTGCCACAAACATTTTGCACATTTTTCCCTCCTTTAAGATCTCTTTGGGATATAGGCCCAATAGAAATGCTGCTGGGTCAAAGGGTATGCACAGTTTGATAACTTTTTGAGCATAGCTCCAAATTGCTCTCCAGAATGGTTGGATCCATTCACAGTTCCACCAACAATGTATCAGTGTCCCAGTTTTCCCACATCCCCTACAACGTTCATCATTATCTTTTCCTGTCATCTTAGCCAATCTGACAGGTGTGTAGTGGTACTTCAGAGTTGTCTTAATTTGCATTTCTCTGATCAATAATGATTTGGAGCACCTTTTCATATGACTAGAAATGGTTTCAATTTCTTCATCTGAAAATTGTCTGTTTATATCTTTTGACCATTGCATTCATATAAATTTGAGTCAATTCTCCATATATGTTAGAAATGAGGCCTTTATCAGAACCCTTAAATGTAAAAATGTTTTCCCAATTTATTGTCTGTCTCTTTGCTGATTAGTTCTATTTTATCTTGTTTGTCCATAGCTTGTCCATAGCTTGTTTATTGTCTCCTCCATTAGACTATATTCACCTTTCTTTGTATGTCCAATGCTTTGCAAAGTGCCTGGTACACAGTAGGTGCTCAATCAGTGTTTATTTCCTCCCTGCCTGCCTGATAAATTCAGGACTGGAGAGACTAGAAGCCAGAGGATCAGCTAGAAGACCAGAGATCAGCTAAAAGGCTATTAAAATAGAGCTAGGTGCAAGGGCACAACTTTCTCCACATCCATCAGTAGAAACAGAGAATGCAAATGTGGATTCCCCTAAGGCCAATTAGGGTATGGCCAACATGAGTAGCCACAGAGCGAGGGATTGATGGGTAGAATTTAACTGATCAACCATTGGTTCAAAATTGAGAGAGGAAGAAATTGAAGGTAGGACTTCAATGATGATGGACTTCCAAGAGGGATAGATGTCAACTGTTTCTCCCAGAGTTCTGTCTAAGAAAGACAAACTAGATTGTATCCATGGCTTTATTCCTCCTAAGTAAGCAAATGTGTATACCTGGGAGCACAGTTAGAACTTGACATAGGCAACAGGGGTTATAAAAACAAAAATCATGGGAGGAGGTGGCAGCAGTTTATATAATTGCATATGATCTTTTATCCGGTCATCTCTCGGCCGGGTTGTTTTTGGGAATTGGAAGCCGATGTGAATCAGTCTGAGTTGGTTATCTGACATAGCAGGGGAAGTTGTGGGTTTGGTATACTAATACCACAAAGAACTTCCAATGGGTGATTACTGCAAGAAACTTCTGATATACCCAACTCAGTTTTCTCTGATGCCCAGCTCAGTCCGGCCCTCTTCTGGATAGTAAGGGAACTTGAGCAGATCAAGATTATCAGTAAAGTCATTAACCATTTCATTTTCCCACACAGAATAATAATGTGGACAAAGTTTAGGGTGAGGAGGGGTGGGGCAGAGGGAGCACTGGAAAGGGAGGAGGTTAGGATTAGAGAGAGGAATTTCAGAATGGAGGATCAGAGTGGAGGCAGCACAGTTATGGATGACAGTAAAGTCTAGGGGGTGGCCATCTTTGTGGGTAGTTGAAGGGGAGTGAAGATGATGGTCATGGGAACTGAGGAGGTCCATGAATTGATTAGCCAGAGTGTTTGAGGAGATGGGGATAGCTGTGAACCAGGCACTGAACACCTTGGGAAGGAAGGAGAAAGATTTGGAGGCCAACAGATAACTGCCACCAGAATTTAGAACGCATAATATGAGCAAATGGAGTGTATCCTAAAGGTGGGCTGGTTGCTGATAGGAAGTTTGGAAGTGACAATGAGGAAGAAAAAGTATGACTTCCTCCTCTCCTCCAATGTCTCAGCAAGCGTGAGCAATGGAAGCCCTGGTACTGGAGACAGCGATTAGAGATACAGGGATTTCTTTGGGGAACCATTGTGTGACTATCAAAGGATGTAAAAATTGGGGGAAGAAGAGCTCCATTTGTTAACAGTACAGGATTCCAGAGGGTGCAGTGGAGGAGGAGGAGGATGGAGCCTTAGGGAGGTGAAGCAGAAGAAAAAACATTAGCTGGTCCTGAGGTCCTTTCCAACCCTGAAATACTGGGACTGTTAGGCTTTCCAAGAATCTTCCCAGGCAACAGCACTAAAGATGTACTGTCTTTTGCACCTGGCACATGATAGGTCCTTGATAAATGTCTATTGCATTGAAAAAAGTAAAAGGGAGTGAAGAGTAATGTGAGGATCAGAAGATCGGGTTTTCAAACTGGGTTCTGTCCCCAAGGTTTACCTGTGAAACCAGGATTTGGTAGGAAGGTAATAAATGGGTGAGTTTAAGTAAAGGGTTACTCTGCCCCTTATGAGTGACTAGGGAAGCAGATTTCTTTCTGAAGTTCTAAACATTGTACCTCTAGACTAGAGATAGTTTAGGGAAATGGAGAGATGTAACCTTAGTCCAATCTTCCTGGAGAAATTCTATTCCACTATCACTGGAGACTAGGAAAGGGGGCCTGCCTGTCTCTGAAGAGGTGGGCCATCCAGGAGCCCTATTTTTGAAATTCTTAGTAGTCTCAAACTTGTCCTTTATGTGCTAAACTTTCTTCAGTCACACATCCTTAATCAGATGGCCTTTTTACCTTTTGGTTTCTGATCTGCAATTAGAAGACCTAGGTTTAAATTCTTTCTAGATCCATGATCTTGGGCAAGATTTTTCTCCTTTTGGTGCCTCAGTTTCCCCCCTTGTCAAACAAGAGACTTAGACTTGAGGGTCTCTAAGGGTTGTTTGAGCTCAGAGACTTATGCTTCAGTTCCTAGGATTCTAAGAGATATGGCTGTTTGCAATGACATCAAAGTTCTCGAATTGATTGCTTTGCTGATTTGATTGTGCTGCTGCTGGGGGATGAGACAAATCCACTATGGGAGATGGGAGCAGGTGGGTTCTGTAATGTGAACAAGGATCAAAACCAAAACCATGTCCCCCAAACCAAAAACTCTCCATTGCTCTTCTGTCCCAACAGTCGGGTGGGAACACCCTGAAAAGGGGGCTGCTATATTTTAAGCTAGCTCTTGAAATAGTTATTATGTTGAGAGAATACCATTCCTCCCAGCTCTCCTTTCTTTGCTGGTCAGTCTCAGGCCCATTACAAATCTGACTGGCCAATTGGGACTCAGGCCGGTTTTGAAAGTGTCACTATGACTGACAAGTGCTCTTAAGCTTGAGCTTTGTTTGCCAGTGATGGCGGTGGGGTTGATTGTGATCATTTGGAGTGTGATAAACAGAAAATAGAAACCAGGCTACTGATTTCTCCAGAGGTTTAACATGAAAACATAAATCAAAGGTGGCAAAAGGACTGTCACTTTTTCCCCAAAGCTCCCAAGAACCTACCAAAATGAGAAAAACTTCTAATTGCTTCCTTTCCCCAAGGGAACCCAAAGCTTTAATTGTCTCCTCCAGCTCCAACTTTTGCAACTGTTTAATAAAGCCCTCTCCAAGGCCTCATTATGAATAACTTTTTGGGGCACATGGGAGTTGCCTGCAGAGGGATGGCTCCCAAAAGGATTTGTAAATAACACCAGGCCCCAGGTGGAGCCTTCCAGATGCAAAATCTCCAGCTAATGAAGCCACACAACTTTGACCATTTCCTTATAGGGAAGGCCCTGAGCCTGAGAGCAGAATGGGAAACAAAGGTTTTGAATGGGGCTTGATTGACAAATATTTGCCAAGGCCAATTCTCTACTAGGTAATGGAGTGTAAGTTCATACATCGTTCCACAGACTGTGAGCTATCTGTGCTTGGGCACAGGTTAGGAATGATCCACTCTCTGAGAAGAGGTCTAGAGATCTTCCTTGTCCAACCTAGTCCTGACCTAGAACTCCCATGAAAAACTCATCTTGTCTCTCTCGCAAATCTGCAAGGATGAGTGGCTTGTCCCTTCCCAGAACAGCCCACTCCACTTTGGAACAGATTTCATTGGCACAAAGTTTGTCTGGCCATGAGTTTACATCGGCCTATGAGATTCCCCCTCTCCACTTTTGTTCCTAGTTCTGCCCGCTAGGGCTGGCAGAACAATACTAACACTTCCTCTCCATGCCCATTCTTCTAATACTTGAATACTCCTCCCGAGTCTTCCCTTCTCCAGATTAAACATACTCAGTTCTTTTTCTCTATGGTCACAGGGCATGATCTCAAGGTTCTTGAGCATCCTGGTTGTTATAGTTTGTCTCTTCTCCATTATCTCATAGCCCTTCCTAAAATGTAGTGACTGGTCCTAGAGAATATTTCCCAATCTCAACAGTTGCTGCCATTTTAGCTTCCAAGTTTTTCCAAATAAAGCCCTGAATTTCAAGTTCTTTGGGGGCTACCCCACCACCTCCTGCTAACTCCCATTGAGTTTGCAGTTCACTGAAACTCCAGATCTTTTTCAGCTGAGCTGTTTAGTTATGTACCTCCCATATCTTATGCTTGTAAAGTTGATGCTTTTTGGTACCCGGTGCACTTAGAACTATTTTCTATTACATTTGTGAACTAGCACCAGACTAATTAGACTCATACTGCTCAATGCATACAGCTAAACTTTATTAGTCAATATGGACAAATAGTAGAAACACTTTCTTCTAAGAACAAGTCACCAACCCCAAAGTTTCCATAAACTTTTTTCATCCAGCACTCAGGACAAGATGCCCTTTCTGGAGGAAAGGCCAGAGGCCTATCAGGAGGCCACAAATCCTCCTCCTACATGGTCCTCTAGCAAATCTCTGTCGGTTGAGTCCTCAGTACTGCCCTCCATCAAATATGGCACCTCTAGTGAACATGGTGTCTCCAGCAAACAAGGAAACTCCAGCCAGGATGGCTGCTTCCAGTGACAAATACAGTCCCATTGTGACCCAATAGTAGGTTAGTGGTTAGGGCCTCCTCCAGTGAGTTTCTTATAGTTCTGACCGTTTGGGTTCCTAGATTGTTTACCACATATTTTATTACATAAATGACTAATAAAATTGCTTATGATATTTTTCACTTGGTGCTCTTTCCTTTCAGTATGTCCAATATGCTTATCAGTTATTTAAGAACACAAACATCTTGTTTGTTATATCATAACACACAATTGCTTATCTTGGTGTTGAAAAACAACTTATAAAAACATATGTACTTAAAACAACAAGTCACAAATGCAGGCATAAAACAAAATAGAATTAGTCAAGTTGAAAAATATATTCCTCTTCACAACAATTTTAAAAATATATAGATTTCCCATCCTAATAAAAAAGTCCTCAAGAAAAATAAAGTAAAAAAAAGGAGAGGGAGAGAGGGGAGAAAGAAACAGAAGGAGAAAGAGGCAGAGACAGAGAAAGAGAGCCAGAGCCAGAGACAGAGAATACTTCTATTTGCATTCAGACACAATTAATTCCTTCTCTGAGTATGAATAGGATTTTTAATCACAAATCCTACAGAGTTGTTGTGGATCTTGTACTTCTGAGAATAGCAAAGGCATTTACAGCTGGCCACCCCAAAACATTGCTATTACTTTGTACACAGTACATTTCACTTTGAGCTCATGAATGACTTTCCAGGTTTTTCTGAGAGTATCCTGCTCATCATTTCCCATAGAACAGTAATATTCCATCATAATCACAAACCGCAATTTATTCAGCCATTCCCCAAATGATAAGCATCTCCTCAATTTCCAATTTTTCCTGCTCACAACGATTGGAGGTTTTCCCTAAACAACATCCCAGGAAACATTGATCCGGACTCTGCTTGAACAACAACAAAAAAGGTGGAAATATGTTGTGATCCATATTCAATTCCCATAGTCATTTTTCTGGTTGAAAATACTGTCTCTGGGGCAGCTAGGTGGTGCAGTGGATAGAGCACCAGCCTTGAAGTCAGGATAGACCTGAGTTCAAATCTGACTTCAGACACTTAACACTTCCTAGCTGTGTGATCATGGGCAAGTCACTTAACCCCAATTGCCTCAGCAAAAAAAGCAAAAAAAAATGACTGTCTCCATCACAAGTCTATTGGAATTGGCCTAAATCACCTCATTGTTGGAAAGATCTAAGTCCATTACAGTTGATCATCACATAATCTTGTTGTTGCTTTGTATATTATTCCCTTAGTTCTGCTCACTTCATTTATCATTAGTTCATGTAAGTCTCTCCAAGCCTCTTTGAAATCATCCTGCTGATTGAACAATAATATTCCATAGCATTCATAGACCATAACTTATTCAGCCATTCTCCAAGTGAGGGGCATCCACTCAGTTTCCAGTTCCTTGAGTTGCTACAAACATTTTTGCACAGGGGGATTCTTTTCCCTTTTTTATGATAAGAGTTCTAGTCTTACAATAATAGCCAGGTGGGCTTATTCCTGATATAAGAAGAGAATAAGCTCAAAGTCCATAGCAATATCCCTTTTCTTCATTCTTTATAGATTTTCTTGTTCCCTACTTTATAGATATAAAGACCCTCTGTGATAGATACAATATTCTAACTGAATGGATGCCCATCAATTGGAGAATGGCTGAATAAATTATGGTATATGAATGTTATGGAATATTACTGTTCTGTGAGAAACAGCCGGCAGGATGATTTCAGAGAGGCCTGGAGAGACTTGCATGAACTGATGTTGAGTGAAATCAGCAGAACCAGGAGATCATTATACACGGCAACAACAAGACTACATGATGATCAATTCTGATGGACGTGGTTCTCTTCAACAATGATGTGATTCAAACCAGTTTCTATTGTTCAGCGATGAAGAAAGTTATATACATCCAGAGAGAGGCCTGAAGGAACTGAGTGTGAACCACAACCCAGCATTTTAACGCTTTCTGTGAATATTTCCCTACATTTTGTTTTCCTTCTTAGGTTGTTTTTTTCCTTCTCTTTCTAGATCTGATGTTTCTTGTGCAGTAAGATAACTGCATAGATATGTATACATATATTGGATTTGTCATATAATTTATCCTATTCAGCATGTATTAGATTACCTGTCATCTAGGGGTGGGGGGGAAGGAGGGAAAAAGCTTGGAACAAAAAAAAGTTTTGCAAAGGTCAATGTAGAAAAATCACTCATATGCTCTGTAAATAAAAAGCTTTTAATAAAAAAAGAATACTGTAAAATTCAGAGCATTGAACTTAATATTTAATCTAAGTTCTTCCATTTTTCTTGGTGACTATGCTTCTTTTGTACCTGATACATAATAGACTTTTAATAAATATTTCTTAATTTTATTTTTATTTTTTTATTAAAGCTTTTTATTTGTATAACATATGTATGGGTAGTCCCCCAACATTGATCTTTACAAAGCTTTCCATTACAATTTTTACCCCCAGTCCCCTCCCCTCCCCTAGATGGCAGGAAGTCCACTACATGTTAATAATGTTGAAATGCTTGAGAAGTTATGCAAGAAAAATCCTATCTACAAGAAAAAAAAAGAATCAGAGAAAAGCAACACAATGCAAGCAAATGTCAATAGATATCATGAAAATGTTATGTTGTGGTCCATATTTCATTTCCCTCTCTCTGGGTGTATATGGTTTTCTTTTTTTTTTTT
>JAJPUD010005046.1:49404-113674 GCA_023553655.1 Myrmecobius fasciatus | reverse complement strand
AGGCCTTTTGAAAAGGGGACCAGTGATGGTCCTTGCTGATTTTCTCTGGAGTTTTGTCTAAAGGAACCTCTGGATCTGGGGTGATCACTTCTTTCTCTTTATAAAAGCTGTCTATGGTGTGAGCTCTCTTTTGCTTCTTAATTTTTTTTAGACAGCGTGGATATCTCTTTAAGGTAGGGAAAAAAAAAACAGCAGCTGAAAAGCTTTGCCCTGGGGCACTTTGTCGAGTTGACTTAAGGTGCTGGGCCGGTGGGGGCTAGGACTAAGTCCGAATTATTCCTTAAACAAGGCAAGTCTGCCAGAACACCTGCCCCCAATCAGGGCAGAGTGTCCTGAGTGCCTCAGATAAACTCCAGGTGTTTGGAATTTGGAGTTTGGAGTTTGGAATTTCTGCCACAATGAGCTGAGCTGAGTCCCACCCTCACTTCCGGCCTACACAGAAGTCGTCTATTTATCTCTCTGTCCGAATCTGACTAACCTGATATGAAGTTATCCAGAGAGCTGTGCCCAAATATCTCTGAGTTCGTTGACTTGAAGATCAGTTCAGAGGCTTATTTTATTGTTGATTTGAGAGAAGATCGGAGGACAGGCAGAAAGTCACCTTTTCACTCCACCATCTTGGCTCTGCCCTCATATTTCTTAATTTAAAAAAAAGATACAATATTCTGATTTCCACCACCCCATGCCATTCAAGTTAAGCTACTTTTTCCTTAAAAGATATTGAAATTATCCTTGAAACCTAATAACCTCAGGAGACCACAGGCTTACTTAGATTGTTGACAGCACTTCCTGGTGGCCATAGTCAGGAGGAGCTCTAGGATACTTGATTAGAGGATCATAGATTACTGAAAAGCCAGGGAACATCACTCAGTTAAATAAATTCAAAATATCGCCAATGTCTATCCTCATTGAATATCCTTCTCTAGCTAGGGCTAAGTAAATCTCTTTTATAAACCATTGCTTGATCTTTGAGTGTCTCATTTTATTCTAATATTGAACATAAATTACCAGAGATCTGGTTGGGGTTGGGGCCAGGCCCAGGTTAAAACACCCCCCAGATCCTCTGGACTCACTTGGACTAGATCTGCTCTTGGGCACTGACCCCAAAGGGTCAGTTTCTCTTTTTGGTTCGTTGTTCCTGCTTGGAGTCACTCCAGGCAAATCTCCAAATATGGCTTAGGTAGAGTTTGTATATAGTTTCCCCCAAATTTGAGTGCCAGGTTCCCTAGCTACCGTATGAGCACCAAAGAAATCCAAAGCAGGTATAAGGCAGCCTTCATTTCACTCCACAGAAAATACAGAAGACATGAAGTCCTCACAGGATCCCATAAAGAGGTCCAATGAATACAAAGAACACAGAACATTTGCTGGAAGGGGATTGAATTCAGGCTTCCCAGAGATGTGTATAGCTTTCCTGAAGGGCCTTATACAGACCCACCGGCACCACTTTGTCACCAGAAGAGGAACATATTGGGGGGGGGCGCCTTAAACAAGTAATTCTCTCCCCATTGACGTTCTTTCTCCAAGGCTGATGGGAACCGGTCTTTTCTTTTTCTACAAATGTCCAAAGTCTTAAACTTGGCAAAATAAAGGCTGATGATGCATGAAAGTCTCCTTTCTTCTGGCTAGGGGATGAGATTCGGAGCTCAAACTCTCCTGCCCTTTATACTTCAGGTTGGGCTTCATGAACATTACCCAAGAATCACCTTCTTGGTACATGTGGGTGAGCATATCTCTGGTAATGTTTTGTGCTTTTGCAAGAAATCGATCATCTTTTAGCCTAGTAAAGTTTACTCTCGGGCAATATTTGTAAGCAAACACAGCTCTTCTGTGCTTGTGCCCCAAGGTATCCATTTCTAGTTTCTGGGGATAAAAACTACATGTGAGCATAAGCTTCCTTCCCCTCCACCCTAGGACTAGGTCCGTGCTGCAATATGCTGGTGTAATACCTTTGGATTTATTCCACAACTTGCACTTGCATTCAAAACTTGGGTCCCCAGAGGACTAGCTGTTACCTTGTGTTCTAGTGGTACCTAACAATGGAGCCTCAAGCCCCCATCAATGTGCTTTCTGTTGATAATCAGCCATTAGATTTGATTAGCTCTTACAAAAGGCATTTATTCAATGGCATAGCAAGGAGAGTAGTAATAAACATCTCCACTGCACTCCCTGTACTTCCCTCACCCCAGGATGGAGCTCACTCTCCCACAAAATGCTACAGAGCATGTAAAGGGGAGAGATGGTGGATATGTATTGAGATACACACTTTATCTGAACCTGCATTATTCAAATTGAGCTTTACTTAAAGAATTCTGAAAGATATCTGCATAACAAACAAACAACCCCCCCCCAACATCTATATTTATTGTATGGTCTCTCTGTTTGTCCATCTCTCTGTCCATATCTTTCTTTCTATGGCTGTCTGTTGCTATCTGTCCCTGTTTGTTTGTCTCTGTCTGTTTGTCTGTGTCTCTCTGTCTCTGTCAGTCTGTATGTCTCTCTGTGTATGTCTATCTTCCTGTTTCTCTCTATCAGCTTATTTGGATCTGTCTGCTGTCTGTCTCTGTCTCTTTCTATCTCTGTGTCTGTCTATCTGTCTGTTTTTCTGACCATCTGTCTCTATCTTTCTGTGTGTCTCTGTTTATATCCCTGCCTGTGTTTGTGCCTGCCTGTCTCTGTTCACGTGAGCATGTCTCTCTCTCTCCCTCTCTCTCTCTCTCTCTGTGTCTCTGTCTCTCTCACTTTGTCTCTCTCCTTCTCTCTCTTTGTCTCTATCTCTCTGTTTCTGTCTCTCTGTGTCTGTTTCTCTCTCATTGTGTGTCTCTGTCAGGCCGTGACTTTCTCTCCCTCTCTGTGTGTGTCTATATTTGTGTCTCTGTGTCTCTCTGTGTCTCTCTCTCTGATGATGTGTGTGTGTCTGTCTGTATGTGATTCTCTATGTGTCTCTGTCTGACTGTTTCTCTGTGTGTGTGTCTCTGTGTGTGTCTGTCTTTCTGTACATCTCTGTCAGACTATGTCTCTCTCTGTGTCTCTAACTGTGTGTCTCTCACTCTGTGTGTCCCTCTCTGTGTCTGTTTCTCTTCTCTTTCTCTCTCTCTCTCTCTGATTGTGTGTCTGTCTGGCCGTGACTTTCTCTCTGTCTCTTTGTGTGTCTCTTTCTATGTCTGTCTGTGTTTCTCTCTCTGTCTATGTGTCTCTGACTGTTTCTCCGTGTGTGCGTCTCTGTGTGTGTCTATCTTTCTGTACCTCTCTGTCTGACTATGTCTCTCTAACTGTGTGTGTCTCTATCTGTGTGTCTCTCACTCTGTGTGTCCCTCTCTGTGTCTGTTTCTCCTTGTGTCTCTCTCTTTCTCTTTCTCTCTCTCTCTCTCTGATTGTGTGTCTGTCTGGCCATGACTTTCTCTCTCTCTTTGTGTGTCTCTATGTCTGTCTGTGTTTCTCTCTTTCTGTGTGTCTCTGTGTGTGTCTCTTTTTGTGTATCTTTGTTGGTGTCTTTCTCTCTTTCTCTGTGTGTGTCTCTATTTGTGTGTCTCTCTCTATGTGTCTCTGTGTCTCTGATTATGTGTGTGTGTGTGGCTGTGTGTGCTTCTCTCTCTGTCTATGTGTCTCTGTTTCGCTGTGTGTGTCTGTCTTTCTGTACGTCTCTGTCTATGTCTCTCTATCTCTGTGTCTTTCACTCTGTGTTTCCCTTTGTGTCTGTTTCTCTATCTCTCTTTCTTTCTCTCTCTTTCTCTCTGATTGTGTGTCTCTGTCTGGCCGTGACATTCTCTCTGTCTCTGTGTGTGTGTCTCTATTTGTGTGTCTCTCACTCAGTGTGTCCCTCTCTGTGTGTCTCTGTGTTTCTCTCTCTGATTATGTGTGTGTCTCTGTCTGACTGTTTGTGTGTATGTCTCTGTGTGTGTCTGTCTTTCTGTACATCTCTGTCTGACTATGTCTCTCTATCTCTGTGTGTGTCTCTATTTGTGTGTGTCTCTCTGTGTGTCTCTGTGTCTCTCTGATTATGTGTGTCTTTCTCTGGCTGTGTGTGCTTCTCTCTCTGTGTGTCTCTGTCTGACTGTTTCTCTCTCTGTGTGTGTCTGTCTTTCTGTGCATCTAACTATGTCTCTCTCTCTATCTGTGTGTGTGTCTCTGTGTGTCTCTCACTCTGTGTCCCTCTCTGTGTCTGTTTCTCCTTGTGTTTCTCTCTCTCTCTCTCTCTCTCTCTCTCTCTCTGTTTCTCTCTCTGTTTCTCTCTGTCTCTGTCTCTGTCTTTCTGTCTCTCTCTCTGTCTCTGTCTCTGTCTCTCTCTGTTTCTCTCTGTGTCTCTCTCTGTGTCTCTGTGTCTCTTTGTCTCTCTGTCTCTGTCTCTGTCTCTCTCTCTCTGTCTCTCTCTGTTTCTCTCTGATTGTGTGTCTCTGTCTGGCCGTGGCTCCCCCTCCGGTGCACACCCTCACCACCTTTCTCCAGGACTATGACAAGAGTTGTGGCCGAGTCTGCTCGTCTCAAGTCTCTCCCCACTGCAATCCATCCTTCATTTGGCCACCAGAGTGACTTTCCTAAGGCATGAGTCTGACCACGTAATCTCCTTACTCAATAAATTCCAGCGGCACGTCCACAATCAAATGCAAAAGGTTCTGTTTGGCATTCGAAGCCCTCCATGACCTAGCCCCCTCCTACCTTCCCAGTTTTCTTCTCCTCCCTCCCCAACAGTGAGGAGCAGTCTTTGAAACAGCGCCAGTGGCCTCCTGGCCTTTCCATGAACGAGAGGCTCCGTCTCTGGGCACCAGGCATTTCCTCTGGTGTCCCCTTTGCCTGGGACCTTCTTCCTTCTCAGGGCCACCCGCTAACCTCTATGGTTTCCTTTCCTTTAAACCCCAGATAAATCTGATCCATTCCAGGAAGCTCTCCCCAAGTCTTAATCATTTCCTATCTAGAGCTTGCTTTGTATAATTTGTATAATTGTATAATTTGTTTGCACGTTGTCTCTTCTATGAGATTGTGAGCTCCTTGAGAGTGGGGCTGTATTTTGCCTTTTTAGTAGCCCCATTGCTTAGCACAGTGTCTAGCATACAGCAGGTAATTAATAAATGTGTATCAACCATTCTACTGGTATGATTTTGTGTTCGGTTCCTTTTCCTCACTGTGTCTGCATTGTTCTTGACTCTCGATACTATTCCTAATACTATTCCAGGACGGCTGTTGAGCCACTGATGGGAAGTTGGCAATCTTCCAACCTTTCAAGGTTCAGAAGCCTGATGAGTAGCACAACCAGGATGATGCGGTAGCAACAAATAATGGAACCCCTTCCCAAAACTTTCCTGGACACATCTAGAAAAAATGTCAGACGGCGTCCTGAGGGGGAAATCCAGAAAAAGCCGGAGCACCACAGGCAGGCGTGCAGGGATCTGGCCTGAGCCAGGAACACACTGAGCTCTACGGCACGGGGCTCAAGCACCCGGGGGAGACTGCACCAGGGCAAGAGGACGCACAGGCACCAAGTGGCAGTTGCTACCCACTGCCCAGTCGCAGATGAATTCTCAGCAAAACAAACGAATGATGTACAAAGCTATTTAGAGCTCTTCTGAGGTGGTAAAGAGTGAGAATCTGAGGGGACGACCATACATTGGAAGATGCAGGAGCAAGTGATGGTATATACGTGTGATGGAATAGTATCGTATTATTAAAATGATGAATGGACCGGTTTCCCAGAAACCTGGGAAGACTTGCTGGAACTGAGACAGAGTGCACTGACCAGAACCAGGAGGACAATTTCTATAATGACAACAATATGGTAAAAGCAAACGATTTTGAAAGTATTAGAAACTGGGATCAGCATAATCGCCCACCGAGAGTCCAGAACACTAGCGATAGAACATGTTCCCCACCTCCTGACGAAGAGGACTCAGAACGCACAATGAGACAAGAACAGTTTTTGGATAAGACTCGTGTGAAACTTCGTTTTGGTTGAGTACATATGCTTGTAATACATTTTGTTTCTCTTTAGTTCTCATGGGGTAGGAGAGGGAGAAGATGGACTTTTGTTTATTGAAAAAAGTAAAATATAATTTGAAAAGAAATCAAAATTCATCAGGTCATTCATCTTCTGGTCAAGATGGGAGGGAGAGACAGAGACTCTTCTTTTCCTTCCCTCTCCTCCCTCTCTGAGGATTTACTCTTGTAGTCATCATTGGGACTTCTGGTCCACCACTAGAATGTTTGATTCCTAACTAGTTTTTTATAGCTCTGTCTCTAGATACAGATCTACATAGACATTGATTGATTCAACTAACCCCACGCCCCCAAAGCCTCTGAATAGTAATATTACTCTTACTCCGCCACCAAAAGCAAAGGCCCAAGCTGGTCCAAAATGGCTACACCATGGAAATCGGAAACCTTTCTCACGCCTCTCATTCACGTTCCTATTCTTTGCACCATCTCATTCGATGCACTGATACAAACATCTCGACACACAATTTTCGCGCTGTCATGTTCAACATGGGATTGTTAACGTCAGAGGAACTTTGGGACATTGCCTGAATAGCTTCCGAATTGTCAGTCATCACTATGCACTGTATGTTCCACCATGACACCGATAACCACATAACAGGGATGGACCTAAATACGGCACGGATTTGTATTTACTTAGAAAGCTATAATCTGGGATCTGGTCTGCCCTACATTCAGGGAGACTTTGATTTTCACCTCTGTGAAGAGTAATAGGAGGACTGTGGCTGCACTGCCAGGAGCCTGATGGGGAAGGGACACTCGTGGCTGGATGATCACTTCTTCATTCTCCTATTTCCAAGAAGGGTATTGGGAGAGACTATCTACCACATATCAAGTATTTGCAATCTATAATGGTTTTAGGAGTTCATAATAGAAGCCACTTTCTCTGGTCACTCCCAAGGGGAGTTACTGACTCTCATAAGCTTATCTCCTTTCTACCAAAGGTTGATTACACAAAAGACAATCTCAAACAGTGAACAAATACATTTGTTCAAGTAACCTAAAAATAGAAATCATGAAATTTAAATAGATTAAAAGAAAAATAAAATACAGAAGAGCAAATGGGTTCTTTGACTCGAGGGTAAACTAAAATGTCAGCAACTTAATGAAAAAGAGAATATTCTTTTCCGGGAAATCCACTCTTAGCAGTGTCTGGAAATGTAGATTGGTAAATGTCATAGAGTAGACTTTTCCCATGTATGTGGCTCTAGGAACTCCTGTTAGATATTCAAAAGTTTGTGCCTCAGCTCTCATGTCACATCTCCCTCAAATTACCTCATGTACAAAGTGTTATGGTTTAGAGGTCTCTAAGACAATCAGGAGTTCCATCTTCTATGACAATCAACCAGCTGGTCAACCAGCATTTGGCAAGATCTACTATGTGTCACACATTGTGCTACGCTTCAGGGAATTGTGCCTGGACTCAGACCGGGGTTATTCCACTAAACTCAGAGTCAATATGGCGGGAAACACTTCTCGAACACACAACTAATACCTACTTTACCAACAGATGAGGCCAGAACTATAAATTTATTAGCAAATTATTTCATTGGAACCAAATATCAAAGTTAATAACAGGAAAGAATCCTGCAGTGGAGATTACTCTCAATACCACCCCCACCCCAAGCATAAATAAGTGCAATATTCCACAGACTTTTCAGAGAAAGGAATAAATCCTCTGTCAACTCTCACTCTAAGGGGCTTGGCTTTGGTGCCTTCTGACTTCTAGTGGAATTAGGGCAAAGGAGGGAGGACTTAGAGCCAGAGGACCTGGTCTCAAATCCCAGCTCTGCTATTTACAAGTCACTCCCTGAGCCTCCATTTCCTTATTAGTAAAACAAAATGGCTACTCGATATGGGATCTTCCAGCTCTAGGGCTTGGGTTCCTCTGAATTACTGCTCCATTTTCCATCTGTCTTTGTTGGCTGCTGACCCATTCCAGTCCCTCAGAAGCTGCCATGTGTTGCTTCCATCATGCTGCTGCTACTTCCAGAATGAGACATGGCATATGTGCAATTAGTCAACACATTTTCATTTCCATTTTTAATTTGTCTCATTTGGTTGGGAGGCTAATATTTTAAGCACCATTAGAATGTCCCTGAGTAGCGCAATCTGGCTAATTGGTTATTCACATTTCCTCTTAGCACTGGGCATGATCTGATCATTCCCAGCTGACTGTTGGTTAAACAGACCGTATTTGGTTCTCTTCTTAGCTGTGGTCAAACTCTGATGCAGAAGTTTCCCATAAACCTTCCCCCTCCTACTTTTCCTGTCACTGTGGAATGCCTCCTACTCCCTTCTCCAAGTCTCCCAGGCTCACAACATAAGAGGCAATCTGGACTCCTGACTCTTCCTCACTCCCTATATCCAAGCCACTGTCAAGGCTTGTCGGCGTATCTCAAATATGTCTCCTTCTCTCCCCTCACATTGCTCCATCCTGGCACAGGCCTTCAGCCTCTTGCCTGGATAATCCCAATAGCTACTGGGCAGAGGGAACTCTACCTGCCTCAGGTCTCTCCTCACGCCAGTCCATCCCAATCAACTATCAAAGGGATCTTCCTAAAAAGAAGGTCTGATCCCGTCTCCCCCCTACTCAGTGAATTATCTGTACAAACCCTGTATGCTCCACCAGAAAGGACATAATCTGAGCATAAGCTTCATGGTCCAATGGATTTGTATAAACCATTTCTTATTTCAAGAATGATCTTTGCCCAAATCTTTTGTTTTAATATTCTTTCTCTGGGGATGTGGTAAACTGTGACAATAATACACTCTTCTGGAGAATAATTTGGAACTACAGCCCAAAGGAGATTATATATATATAAACTACACATCCTTTGATCCAGCAATACCACTAGTAGGTCTGTACCTTAAAGAGATCATAAAAGTAGAAAAGGACTCATATGTACAAAAATGTTTGTAGCAGCCCTTTGGGTGATGGCAAAGAATTGGAAATTGAGGGGATGCCCATCAACTGGGGAATGGCTGAACAAGTTGTAATGGAATTCTATTGTGCTATAAAAATGATGAACAGGCTGATTTCTATTTCTTTCTTTTTGGTTTGTTTTGGCAATTGGGATTAAGTGGCTTGCCCAGGGTCACACAGCCAGGAAGTGTTAAGTGTCTGAGGCCAGATTTGAACTCAGGTCCTCCTGACTTCAGGGCTGGTGCTCTATCCATTGCTCCACCTAGCTGCCCCACTTTTTCTTCTTTTGTAATGACATTTTAATTTCATTTCTTCTAATTTAAAAACAGCAGTAACAAAAAAAATTCCTTGGGATTTCATTTCTTTTCATGTAGGCTGACTTCTTTTTAAAAATTTGTTAGAATTATAACTTTTTTTATTTTCAAAAGATCTACATGGATAATTTTTGGAATTTACCGCTACAAAACCCTGTGCTCTAATTTTTTCCCTCTCCTCCCCCAGTCAGCAAGTGATCCAATATATGTTAAACATGTGCAATTCCTCTATCAGTGTTTCCACAAATATCATGTGCACAGGCTGACTTCACAAAAGTCTGGAAAGACTTCCATGAACTGATGCTGAGTGAAATGAGCAGAACCAAGAGAACATTGTACACAGTAACAACAAGATCATGTGATGATCAACTGTGATGGACTTGGCTTTTCTCCACGATAGATTTGGGATGGAAAGTGCCATCTGCATCCAGAGAGAACTATGGAGACTGAATGTAGATAAAAGCATAGTATTTTCAAATTTTTTGTCCGTCTGTTTCTTTCTTTCTTGTTGTGATTGCTATTTTCCAACATGACCGGTATGGAAATATGGTTAACATGACTGTACTTGTATAATCCATTTCAGATTGCTTGCTCTTGGGGAGGAGGGAGGGAGGCAGAAAAATATGGAACTCAAAATCTTACAAAAAATGAATATTTACAACTCTTTTTACATGTAATTGAAAAAATAAAATACTATTAAGTGAAAAAGGAGGCCCTTCCAGGGCCAATTTAGGCATAACTTCTTTCATGAAATCTCTCTTGATCCTCTTAGGTAAAAAGTAACCCCTTTCTCCTTAAATGATCTTTGAGCCCTTCATCTGGATCTCTCCTTTGCCCTGATCACAGCCTTTGTATCATTCTTCCCTGTGCACATGCTGTATTACCCAGACTAGAATATAAGCCATGTGAAGCTAGAGACCATGTCCTTTTCATCTTTAAGTTCCCAGCACTCAGCACAGACTTACCTGTACAGTGTACATTTAATAAATGCTTGAAGACTCAAAGTGAACTTTGAAAGATTAATACCTGCAGGAAGAAACCTTATGGATAAGAAGCCACTTGCTAAAACTAGCAGCAAGGCTGACTAGATGCTCAGCAACAAGAGCTCCAACATGCCTCAGTTTCCCCACATGTGAGGCCCAAGGTTCACTGACACTCAAAATCATACAGGTACTCCCCTTCTCCCCCAAGTCCAAGTCATCCCAAAAAGGAGGGGGGGGGAATTCAATAATACTAGCCCATTTTCAACAGTCTGACATCATATGGAAGAGTTCACACCCATAATCCCTTACCATTACAAAGGAGGCAAGGTTCCTATCCCCTTCTTTCCACAGCATTCAATCGCTCTGTTGTTTTCATTTATTTACATTCTAGCCATTGCAGTTTTCTCATTTCTCAGTGCTTTGTTGATGTATCGTATTCAGTTTGTGCCCACTTCATAATTAATAGGCAGGTTTTCCAGTTCTTGGCTGCTAGAAATAGTTTGGAATATATATAGGGCATTTCTTTTCATCACTGGTCTCCTGAGGACGTCCAACAGTTGGATCTGTGGGTCAGAGTTGTGGGATTTTTTGTCACTTTCTTCACATAATTCTAAATTGCTTTTCAGAAATCGTACCAATTCACAGTTGCACTACAAGTGCATATGTGCCTTCTTTAACTCATTTTTAAAACAGACGCTGATGTGATTAAATTCATTGAATTTATCTTTGAATTCATAATAGCTTCTTGTCATGTTTTCTTGTGCCTTTAAAAAGGGCTCCTTTGGGCAGCTAGGTGGCGCAGTGGTTAGAGCACCAGCCCTGAAGTCAGGAAGACCTGAGTTCAAATGTGATCTCAGACACTTAACACTTCCTAGCTGTGTGACCCTGAGCAAGTCACTTAACCCCAATTGCCTCAGCAAAAAGTTAAAAAAAAATAAAGTATATGGAATAAAAAGGGCTCCTCACTCCAGAAGTTTAAGCACTGTACTAGTGCTAATCTTAGTCCTTAGTGAACTATATGGAACAGGAACCATCAAGTCAAGCCCTTTCCTAATTATAACTAACACCTCAGGTCTTTCTGCCACATCAGGCTCTCAGAGAGTGTTAGCTGTGTAAGAAGGCAAACTGACTCATTAGCAACCCCAAGTGGCCAACAGGGCACACACCTCTCCAGCCCTTAGGAGAAAAGGCCTTTAAAAGTTAGTGTTTCACCAGTCCAAAGTCTTTGAATTATAAGATTTGAACAGCAGTTGACATCAGCTGAAGCACTCTAAAGGGAGAAGGAAATAGGATAGCATCAGAAGTTTGGAGTCAACCTGTGGAAATCCAAATGGTCAGCAGCTAGCAGTCGGTTCAATCCTAAGATTCAACCATGAGACAGCTACAAGATCAACAGGTGGTTGGTTAAAAGCTGCAAGAAAATAAGAGACCAGGTATAGCTAAAAATGATGAAAGGAAATGAATGCTAAGGTCTATCATTTTTCTAAAGGGGAAGAGCTATACTCATGTGACGATCATTACCTAGCTTCTGGTTCACCTGCTTGTGGGCAGGAATGGCTTCCTAGGAAAGTCAGATGGGCCTGAATGAAGCTGGTTAATATGGGAGCCCTTCAAATGGATGAATAGGCAGGGATATTAAGTTACCATAGTCTATGTTTGTAGGATGGCTGTGATAATCACACAAAGTAACATAGAGTTAGTTATGGGGTCTTGGGGAAAACCCTAGTCTAGATACACTAGATATTACAGTTGTAATATACTATAAATTGTCTAATTTTAATTTTTTCCTCATAACTAATAAAAGCTGGCTTGAGGGAACTGAGAAAAGAGGGGAGCTCCATCAGACCACAGGGCAAAGACTGGCTGGTAAGAATTAAGTTGCTGATAAGGAAGATTCCTAATAATTTTTTTGAGTTGCCAATTTGGGATTTGAGATCAAAGTATAGCAGATAGAAATGGAAAGTTACTTGAAATAGATTCAGGGTGCCATTTAGACCAATTGCTAGTGCCTAGCAATACCCTTTTTTGGCAATAATACTGATAGGAAAGAGAAATGATAATTTTAGAGCTGACAGGAACATCAAGACGATATCATTTTACAAATAAAGAACTGAAGCCTAGAAGTATTAAATGGTTTATACAAGCTTATACAACTGATAACAAAGCTAGGTTGTGAACCTGGTCCTCTGGGAAAAGTAGGCAAAAAGGAGGTGGGGTGGAAAGGAAGGTAGTCAGTAGCCCTTTCTTCCAAAATGCTTCACCTGTATCATAGGCTTTCACTGCCGTGAATAGGCAGTGGATTATTTAATTCTATCATTGAAATTCTTAGGGTCAGGCCAAAAAGATGGCCATAAATAGTAGGATAAGCAGGGCTATAAGAATTTTTAATGAGGCAAAACTCCATATATATCAGAACAGAAGCAGCTATTTAAAAGGCCCTGATAAACTCTGAAAAGATCCTTACAAAATTAAGAATATGGCCCCTGTTCACGGTTGAGTAAAAGGAGGTCTGAACCAAAGGACCTGGAAAGGGTCCTTCTGACTGAAACAGTTGACGGATATTATTATCCTGTGACCTACACATAATCTAACAGTCTGGCACTCATGATGGGATAAACAGCACATTCTGCCTCGACTCTTTCCAAATCTTCTGAATCCAACCCTTTTTTAACAACTCAGAATCCCATGTTCCTGCAGTCAGTCATTATTGCTCTTGGAACTCTCTAAGGCTGAAGACTAGCGGGTACGCAGGAAAATAAATAGTATTTTTTCAGTTCTCCAGGCAAAAAAGAAAAATCTCAGCCTGATAGGGTCCAGAGCAAAGGGGCTCACTAGATCTTTATTGCTGTGTTACTGGATTTGTAAACCACATCATGACTCTTCAATTCCTGAACAATTTCTTGAGGCAGACAGCCAGGGACAGACACTGCATAAACTCCAGGTTTGAAGGTACTGACTCACTGCCATTTAGAGACCCAGCTGTCCCCCAGTCTCATCATCACAATGATCCCACCAGAGAAGAACCATTTCTTGGCTACCTTTCATCTGTAGATATGAGTCACAATTATCACAGCCATCACACTCAAACTGGTCTACAATCTTGACCAAGAAACAGAGATGACAAGTTCATAGATGTCACAAATCCTTGGGAACCGTCTCCAACGCCATTGCTGCTGCTGAGAGCTGAAAAAAACTTCGTCAACCCCTGCTGAAAACGGTTCTTAGGATAGCCCTCCACATACTGCACTGGAAGTTGCTGCTTCCTTTTGTAATCTTGAGTAGCTCACTTCCTATTTCGGGGCTTCAGCTTCCTTCCCTCTAAAATTAGGTGGTCTCATTTGATGATCTCTAGGTTCTTTCCAAACTCTGCCATTCTGTGAGTGAAACTATGCTACTATATGAGTCCAAACAGCTGAACTTCATTGGAAAAATAGAATTGGCTATGTGCTTCTAAATATCCAGATTTGTTCTGTCCTGACCCCCCTTCTCCTCCACCTCTACATCCTCTCTTTGTGACCTCATTAGTTTTCATGGCCTCATTATCCTCTCAATAAAGGTAAACTCCATATCTAGTGACAATCACCAGAATTGCTCATTTGGCTATTTTCAGATGGGTATCCCATAGCATCTTCCCTTACTTCTGCCGTACCTCCTTTCCATGTTCCTTATTTTGTAGAGGGCTCCACTATCCTTTCAGTTTCCTCATTGGTATCTTTGACTCTTCCCTCATAGTTCCCATGTTGTTTCTACCTCCACAATCTCTTTTGTATTTCCCCATCCACACAGCCATTGCCCTAGTTCAGGCCTTGGTTGCCTCTTGCCTGAACTAGATTTAGTTCTAGCTTTTGCAACTTCTTCCCCATCGCTGGGTGTTTCCTTTTCTCCCCTTCCCTACTCATATTTCCCCACTGCTTCCTGTAACTATCTTCTCTTTCACTTTTTCCTCAAATAATGAAATCATCCTTCTCCTTCCCAAGACACAAACTCCTCTACCTGCACAAGCCATCCCTATCCCATCCTGTCCTCTCCAGCAGATTGACCTTTCTATGGTTTCCATTCTCTCACTTATCTTCAACCTATTTCCTTACTACTTATGAATTTTCCCATCCTCAAAAGAACCTAATTTAATCAATCAAACCTCAATCAATCAACCATTCCTGCTAGCTATCATCCCATATTTTTTCCTCCATTTTGTGGCTAAATGCCTTGAAAAGTCATCTAGTAGATATCTCAACTTCCTTTCCTCTTACTCTTTCCTAAATTCTACAAAGCCTGGCTTCTAATCTCATTATTTAGCTAAAAATGGCTTTCTTTAAAGTTCCCAATGGTCTCGGAATTGCCATAACTACTAATGACCTCAATCTTCATCCTTCTGGACCTTGCCACTGTTGAGCAGCCTTTCCTCCTTGATATTCTGTTCTCTAGCTTTCAATGACAGTACTCCCTCTTGATTCCAATCCCCCAGGCCATGCCTTCTAATTCTGAATGTCTCACAAGGGTCTCCTACATCCTCTTCTCTTCTCCCTCTAGAATATTTCCCTTAGTGATCTCATCAGTTCCCATGGACCATCTCTATGCTGACGATTTTAAAATCTGCTTATCTAGGTCTAAGCTCTCTGCTGACTCCTAGTCTTCTATCTCCAACTGTCTATTGGATATATCAAACTGGCTTTCCCATGGACACCTCTAAAAGTGAACTCATTAACTTTGCCCCTGAAGTCTTCCCCATTCTAAATTTCTCTATTATTCTTCAGGGTACCACATCATCCCATTTACCTAGGCTAATATCCTCAACTCTTCTCTCCCTTTTACCACCCCACCCCACCTCCTCAGATTCAATGTGCTGCCATGTTTTGTTGATCTTACCTTCCCCAGATCTCTCCTAGAATCCCCCTTCTCTCCTCTGCAAATGTCCCCCACCTGGTACAGGCCTTCATCCCTTCATACCTGGACTATTACTATGGCTTTCTGGATGATCTCCCTCCAGTCCATCCTCCATTAAGCCGCCAAAGTATTCTTTCTAAAGCACAGGTATGAACATGCTACCCTCCCCAAACTCCATTGACTCCCGATTTTGTCCAGAATCAAATGATTGTCTGAAATTCAAAGTCTTTTATGACTCAGCTTCTTCTATCTGGAACCCCCTCGTATAGTCTTGCTTCCTTTATGATCCTCGCACAGAACACTTTCTCTCTTGGCATTTTCTCTGGTTGTCCCTCAAGTCTGGAATTTTCTCCCTCCTCATTTCTACCTACTGGCTTCCTTTAATTTCCAGTTGAAATCTTATCTTTTATCGGAAGGTATGGTTTCCCCTACTCCTCTTAGTTCTAGTGCCTTCCCTCTGTTGATGAACTTCATTTCATCCTGTATATATCTTGTTTGTGTGGGGTATAGGGGAAGCTCAGATCCCCCTAAAATGAGGGCGTGCCAAGCCCTTTTCAGGTAGACTCATTCACCTTTAATTCTACACTCACCCAATTCTCCCCTGTGACTCCAAGAAGCTGTAGCATGTGCAGTGACCACAGCCCCGCAAAACCATCTTGGGGTATGGGCTCGGCCAAGTTGAGGGTAACCCACAGACCTCAAACCTGTCAATGAGTTAGGAGGATGTCTCCCCCAAGCATGTGAAGACTTCCCCCCCAGTGGAAAGGGCAGATTGTTATGGGAGCCACCTGCTATTGTTTGCTGGGTGTTATGGGAGTCATCTGCTAGCGGCTGCTGGGGATCTAACTCTGACCAGCAGAATAGATCCCTTCACGTGAGACGATGATAACAATACAAGGAGACTGGGAGGCAGTTGCATTCTCTGACCGACCTCTCCCCTCTTCCCTCTTGCCTCTGATTTATTTCATTCCCAATTCCCAAGCCACAGCTGCCTCAGGAAAGGCTGATTTGCAATTCCTTCAGGAGTGTGGGGGCTCTAGGAGAACTGACCTGCCCCTTCACACTTAGGCATGGTCCTTAACAGCAGATGAGAACAGTTTGTTCCAACAGCCATGAAGATGGTTGAGGAAGGAGGTGTGGAGAGGCTGAGAGCTGGGTTAGGCGTCAGAGTTGCCAAGGTAATCCACCACATCCTCAGCTACTGTCAGTCATCTTGACTTTTTTTTTTAATTAAAGCTTTTTATTTGCAAAACATATGTATGGGTAATTTTTCAACATTGACCCTTACAAAGCTTTCTGTTACAATTTTCCCCCCCTCCCAGTCCCCACCCCTCCCCTGGATGGCAGGAAGTCCACTACATGTTAATTATGTTAAAATACTTCACAAAATGAATATATGTATACATATTTCCACACTTATCATTGTTGCGCAAGAAAAATCGTATCTACAAAAAAAAAAAATCAGAGAAAGGAAACCCAATGCAAGCAAACATCAATAGAGAGCATGAAAATGTTCTGTTGTGGTCCACATTTCACATCCCTCTCTCTGGGTGTATATGGCTTTCTTCACTGACCAATTGGAACTGGTTTGAAACATTTCATTGTTGAGAAGAACCATGTCCATCAGAATTGATCATCATGTAGTCTTGTTGTTGCCATGTATAATGATCTCCTGGTTCTGCTCACTTCACTCAGCATTAGTTCATGCAAGTCCCTCCAGGCCTCTCTGAAATCATCCTGCTGGTCGTTTCTTATAGAACAATAATATTCCATAACATTCATATACCATAACTTATTCAGCCATTCTCCCATTGATGGGCATCCATTCAGTTTCCAGTTTCTAGCCACTACAAAAAGGGCTGCCATCTTGCACATGTGGGGCCCTTTCCTTTCTTTAAGATTTCTTTGGGATATAAACCCAATAGAAACACTGCTGGGTCAAAGGGTATGCACAGTTTGATAACTTTTTGAGCATAGTTCCAGATTGCTCTCCAGAATGGTTGGATCCATTGACAGTTCCACCAACAATGTATCAGTATCCCAGTTTTCCCACATCCCCTCCAACATTTATCATTATCTTTTCTTATCATTTAAGCCAATCTGACAGGTGTGTAGTGGTACCTCAGAGTTGTCTTAATTTCCATTTCTCTGATCAATAGTGATTTGGAGCACTTTTTCATAAGTCATCTTCTTTTGTCTTACCACTGGACTTCAATGACCCTGGAAAAGGCTGATGACTGTGCAACTGTGCCTCACTTGCATCCAATTCATTTGTGAGTCAAACCATCTGTGACATAATTGGTCCTCTTCAAAGATGAAGGAGAAAGAACACCTTGTTTGTACAAAGTCACTTGCAAGTTGTTTTGTGAGCTCCTTGAAGGTTGGGATTTTCTTTTGCTTTTCTTTGTGTCCCCAGTGCCTAGCACAGTGTCTGGCACACAGTAGGCGCTTAATAAAGGTTTATTGACTGCTTTGTGTATTGTTTTCCTGGTTTTCCCTATGTAACTCTGTATCACTTCTTATATGTCTTTCCAGGCTTCTTTCTATTCTTCATATTTGTTGCTTGTTATGGTGCTGGATATCCCATTACATTTATATATCACAACAATGTTTAGCTATTCCCTGAGTTGATCAATTTGCCAAGTCTTTAAAAACTCGTTCATGTTTCCCATTCCAACAACCTTTACATGGCTTCAGAGGATTTAGACCAAGCTGCTATTTCTTGTTCTTCTGATTTTGATTCTTCCCAAACTCATATCTGATGTGATTCTATCCCAAACACATGAATGAGCTAATTTAGTGGTTTAGCAATATCACAGAATCACAGGTGTAAGAATTGGTAGGGATCTTAGCATCCAATTAATGCAAGAACTCTTCGAAAGGAATCTCTACTTGAACATCCTTGACAATTGGTCATCTAGCCCATGTTTGAAGACCTCCAAGGAAGGTGAACCCTGGAAGTGAGCCACCTCAAGACACAAGTCGTTCTACCTTGGACAGCTCTTAACGTTAGCAAGTTGTTTTTCTAATATCCAGCCTTCATTTGTATCCTCTGAATAGTAATAAAGTTCTTTACAAATTTGAGATAATGAGCCTCCCATGTGGAAAAGCCCTTATTTCTCCAAAGTTCTTTGGCTGTATCCAGCTGATTATTGCTTCTGCTTTCCCTGGATCAGTGCTTACTATTTACTGAGACTTGTATACTTGACAATGGCTCTGCAAAACCAACCCTTGCCAACACATATAAAGGAGTGGCAGTAAGGGACTGGTGTTTTGGTTTGGGAGACAGGAATGGGGAGTGGAACTATGGGATAGTTGGTTGACATGTTCTTTTTGGGAATAGTAGTATTGATTTGATTATTATTGCCCGAGGAAGGTTCCCAGAAGTTGAAAGTGAGGTCGACAGGAGATGTGAGGGCAAGAAGATGGGGGAGAAAATAGAGGAAATAGTCTGGGATCTAGGACTGACTGGGTGCAGTGGATTCTGGACACTGGCATTGTCTAATAACTAAGTCAGGGTTTGTCCCAGCCAATAATGATGCTGCAGATGTGTTCTCTGAGTCTGGATATATCAGAATCATGGTGTATACTTTCTCATTGATACCAATAGCTTCTTTAGCAAACTTCCACTTTACCCTGGCTCACGTCAGGCTCAAGTATAGATAATTCTCACCACTCAGTCTCGGGTCCTAGGTTGCAAATACATCCTTCTTATTTGCCCCTCATAGATGGACTACAATGGCCACTTGGAATCCACAATCCAGCAATCACACTAGATTGTCGATCTTCAGTGACTTCTGGGCCCAGAGTCAGATAGAATGGACCCAGACACAACTGGAGATGAGTTCAAATTCAGAATCCTCAAGGCCCAGGTGACTTATTTCTAGCTCTATACTGATTTCCTGATGCTGGTTCTGTGGGTATAAGATTCTGTCAAACCAAATCTACGAACTGTTCCCGAGTATACCCAATATGTGTTAAAGTCATTCGGGTCCCATTTGCGGAGGAAGATAATTTTTATTTTCGCCTCCTCACTGATTCACAGTGTTTAAAAAAAGGGCTGCTACAAACATTTTTGAACACACGGTCTCTTTTCCCTTTTTTTGACTTCTTTGGGATATAGACACAGTAGAGAATGCTGGATCAAAGGGCATGCACAATTTTATAGCCCTTTGTATATTCCAAATTGCTCTCCGAATGTTTGGATCCGTTCACAATTCCACTAACAATGTATTAGTATCCTAGTTTTCCCACATCCATTCCAACATTTATCATTATCTTTTCCCATCCTCTTAGCCAATCAACAGACTTTAAAAATATATATAATTATACTTTATTTTAACATTTTAAAATTTTGAGTTCCAAATCCTCTCCCTCCCTTGAGGTCCTTCTCTTCCCATTGAGAAGGCAAGTAATATGAGATCAATTATACATGTGAATATACATATTTCTATATTAGCCATGTTTAACAAAGGTTTTTTAAGTGCCTGCTAATGATCACTGTGCTAGGTTCTGGGGAATTTAATACAAGAAAATGAAACAATCTCTATTCCTTTTTTTCAATTTAAAATTAAAAAAAAACTTTATTACAGAATAATGAAACAATACTCATGGAAGAGAATATCTGGGTATTACTCTTCTATTACTTTTTTTTAATCAGAAAAAACTGCCTTCTTTTCCCTTCATCTCAGTTTGAAAATAAAAACAAAATCCATGTTATAAACGTGAATAGTAAAGTAAAATAAATTTCCTTAATGATATTGTCCAGAAAAAATACCTCACTGTATTCTTAGTTCTTCATCTCTCTAACAGTAGATGGGTAACATTTTATTATGGCTTCTATGGAATCTTTCAAAATTGTTTGTCTTTAAAATATTGTTGTCATTGGACAAATTGTTTTTCTGGGTCTCTTCACTTTATTCTGCCTCAGTTCATATTAATTTCCCCAGATTTTCCTGAAACTATCACCATCATTTCTTATAGCACAATAGTATCCTATTACACTTCTACACTGTAGTTCATTCTTTAGTTGAGGAGCACCCTCTCACTTTCCAATTTTTTGCCCCTGAAAACAGTTATAAATATTTTTGTAGTTCTTTAGCTACAGTTTATTCTACTTAGGCCTAATTCCTCCCTTAATTTATCCTTTCTCTAATTGTCCATTCTTCCCCTACCCTCCAATTTTTCTGTTGAGTGAAATGTATTTCTGGACCCAATTCTGTAGGTTCATTTTTTTCTGCTTTGAGTTCAGATGAGAATGGGGCTCAAATGTCATTTGCTTCTTCCTGCCACCCCCACTATTTGCATAGAGTTCTACTTATGTACCCTGATTATGTGAGATAATTTCTCCTTACTACTCCCCCTTCCTTACCCTAGTGTGCTCTTCTCTCTATCCTTTTTCATTTTTCTTTTAAAATTATTAATACCTAATAGAACCACTCTCAGGCTTTCTGTATAATCAGACTCCCTCAGTGACCACTGACGATGACAGAGTTCAGAGGGAGAAAGTGTCATCTCACCTTAATTAGAATATAGTCCGTTTATTCAAGTTTAGTACCATGGGAGAGAGTTCATTCCTATTTGCCTTATTATGTTTCTTTTGACTCCTATATTTGTACTTCAAAGTTTCTGCACAGTTCTGGTCTTTTTGTCAGGAATATCCTTTGCCTTCTGGAATATGGTATTCCATCATCTCTGTTCCTTTATAGTGATTACTGCAAAGTTTTATATTATATTATCTATGACTTCTTGGTATTTGAATTATTTTTTTCTGGTTGCTTGTAGTTTTATTTTCTTTTAACTGGAAGTTCAATATTTTGGCTATAACGTGCCTAGGAGGTTTTATTTTGAAGTTTCTTTCAGGAGGTGACTAGTGGATTATTTTTATGTTCTCTTTCCCCTCTGGTTCTAAGAGCTCTAGGTAGTTTTAAGATTTCTTGAAATATGATATCCCTGCTCTTCTTTAGGTCATGGCTTTCAGATAGTCTAAAAATTCTTGATTTTTTCTACTAAACTTGTTTTTCAGGATATGTATTTTTGCTATGAGATACCTTAATTTTTCTTCTATTTTTTCAGTCTTTTGACTTATTTGATATTTCTTGTTGTTTCTTGCAGTCATTAACTTCTATTTGTCTCATTCTAATTTTTAGGAAGTTTGTTGGACCATAACTCCAATTTTTTTTTGTTGGACAAGGTTTTATATTTCTTGTGCCAATTTTCTTTCTCATTCTTTTTTTCTCTCATTTATTCACTAATTATTTCCTCTATAGCACTCTCATTTCGTTTATATATGTGAAAAACTTTTTTAAAAACTCCTTTTAAAACTTCTGCTTCTCTCAGGAATCCTGGTTGAACTTGTGCCCAACCTTTGTTTTTCTTTGGTGATTTGCTTATAGATATTTTGGAGTCATTTTCTCCTTTTGAGTCTATATCTCTTGTTCCTCTAACCATAATAACCTTTTATGGTGGGATTTTTGTTTGTTTGTCCATTCTTTGATCCAGCCTCCTGACTTTGGATTTTATGTTAGGGCCAGGCTCTGCTTACTTCTGGAGAGAATGCCTGGGTTGTTCTTTATGTTGCTTTCTTGGAGCATTGAGTATCATGTTATTCTGGGATCTCAGGGACAGCTTCCACTGAATACTTGCTCAGTGATCCCCTAATGATCTAATCCAGGGCAAAGTATGATTGCTACCGGGTTCCTGACACAGGTTTGGGTCTGAGCAATGGGTCTGGAGCCTTTCCTGTTTGAAGTTTCAGTAGACTTCTGTGGAAGACTCAGCCACTCTCAGTCAACTGGAAAGCTTATATGGTTCCGAGCACAGACCTGCAGGCTTCCCTTTGGTCTGAGATTCCTCCCTTCCTTTATTATTCTATGGGCTTAAGAGTGGTCTGATGAAGACCACTGAGAGTGGTTTAGTGGTCTGAACTAAGATTCCACTCTTCTCTTAGGGTAGGAACTTCATAGCTGTTCTTTTTGTCTGATCCTGCTTTTTGCTCTAGTTATACAACCTACAGACTGAGGTAGCTCTTCGTCCCGGATCATTATCCTAAGGTGCTGCTTTTCCCCTTTTCTGTCTGCCCTGGATTTGTGACCTGGAACTGACTAGTGAATGAATGATGGAGCTTGCAGTTGGACCCCTTGCTGTATCCTGCACAATTTTAGGGTCTTCTTTGCTGCAACTGGGATATTTTCTTATCCTAGTTTCCAACTTCTCCATGAACTCGAATGCTCTGTATGGCCCAGTTCTGGCCAGATCCTCTTAGCAGTTTGTGGACCTGGCTGTCTCTCTTCCTGTGCCCACCTAGGCTGAAAAGTACTGATTTTTCCCTTTGTAATTCTACATCTGAATTAGGAGAGGAACATTTTCTTGATATCTTTGGTAGAGAGCTCGGTGCCATCTTTACTCTGCCTAAACAATTCTTACTCTCAGTAGCTTGCAGTCTGGGCACTAGAATGGATGATAGAGAAGAGAAAAAGGACATATAAATATGTGCACAAATGGAAAGTGAACAAATGCAAACGTACATAAGGTGGTCAAGTACAGGGTAGTTTGGCAGAGAGTTGTGGGGTTGGATGGAGCCCAGGGTAAGGAGTCATGCAGGTGATAGTGCTTGAACTGCATCGTGAAGGAAGGGCAGGACTCAATGGAGCAGAAGGGTGTACATTCTAGGTAAGGGAGTTGGCCAATTGAAACATACGGATGTTGGAGGGCTTAGTATTGTGTAAGGAACAGAGAAGACCAGTTTGGCTACATCACAGAGGGCAAGAGAGGAAGCCCAATGAGACTGAAAAGATAGATTAGAAGCCGATTGCTTTAAAACTAAACAGAAGTGTTTCTATTTTATGCTGGAGGCAACAGAGAGCCACTGGAGGTGACAGAGAAATCCCACTGTCAGCTATGTGTTAAGAAGAATTACCTGGGTAGCTAAGGAAAAAATGAACTGGAGCGGTAAGAAATTTGTGGCAGGAAGACAAATTAGGAGCTTGATGCTGTAATCCAAGTGAAAGGTGATAAGGGCCTGAACTAAGGTGATAGCTACACGTGAGAGGAGAGGCGGCTTTGGATTTGAGAGCTATTGCAAAGGTAGAAATGGCAGATGGATTGGGATACTGCTGCAGTTTGAATGTGGCAGACTGGAAGGATGGAAGTACTTTCAGTAGAAATAAGGAAATTGAGAAAAGGAGAAAGCTTAGGAGAAGAGATAATGAGTTCAGCTTGGTCCTTCAGCACTGACCCTAACACATATGACACACTAGCAGTGAGCCAGGGGAGTGGGGCTCACTTGTTTATTCTTATCTATTTTTGTGGTTGAGTCACTTCATGGCTCTCTCTCCATGACCCCATTTGGGGTTTTCTTGGCAAAGATGCTAGAGTGGTTTGCCATTTCCTTCTCCAGCCCATTTTATAGATGAAGAGACTGAAGGTAAACACAGTTAGGTGACTTGCCCAGAGTCACACAGCTAGAAAGTGTCTGAGGCTCAGACACCTGAATTCAGGGAGATGAGTCTTTCTGCTTTCAAGTCCAAGGTGCTCTTTGTTGTGTCACTTAACAGCTTCCTGTTACCTATATTGCTCACATAAACTTCCACACTCATACAGTAATACACATACATCTATCAGTACTTTCACATTCAATCAGGTAAGTTGTCTTAAGGCAGGAGTGGAGAATGTCCAGTCCATGGGCCATATAAGGTCCATGAAATCATTTGCTAAGGCAACCACAGGTGATGGTGAGCTCTAAGCTAGATAGAGCAACCTCCCACTGCTTGAGTTCTAGCAGTTCATAAATTTGTATGACTCACAAATGCTGCTGTAAATATCCAATGGTTCCCCCCCTATTAAAGTCTGAAAAGGAAATACATCAGAAAACCAGCCTGAGAGTAAATGAATGGAAAAATACGACCTTTTCTCCTATGTATCCAAGGTATCCAAGATGGAGCTCCTGGACAAGCACCCACATTGTGGCACCTGGTGACATCTTCTCACCCACTTGTGGATCATAACCCCCAGACAATAATTTCCTCAGGGTCAAGATACTCTGTGGATCTAAATTTTGTAAAACCCACTGATTTGAGGGCCCCACCAACTTACCTTTAGTAGTCAATCAGAGGACACAAAGTCATTTAATGAAATGGCATTGTATGAAAAATGGCACTAAATTCTCTAGAATAAGGAGCCAAGTCTTTCCTACTAGCTAAACTTTTTCCTTGGAATCAACTTCCTGACCCTTGGGCTTGGGGTCTCCATGATCTACACTTTAGGGATCCATACTTTGGGGGTCCCTCCGGTCTACTACTCCTCAGAAGATTAAGCATTTCATGTGTCTCTCAGTGTTGAATTCCCAATGGCCAGAGTCGAAACCAGGTAATCGTTCCGATAACTATGAAACAGTTCTCAGGGCTTTGGATTCCTGAATTTTCGGACCTTTTATGTGATCGATCAGTATTGAGACACAAAGACAAAGGGCAAGGTCATTGCCTGTTCTCTTGGCCTTTGCATTTGAAGATACAAGCGGCTCAAAGATTTAGGAGAGCGTTTCAGCACAGCTGGAAGTAAACAATTGTTGATTTGCTTCTATCGAGCATCCCTTCGATGACAGAGCTCATTGGTCCAAAGTGTCGCCTTGCTTGCTTCTCTTGGTGACTCAGTTGCATTCATTTAGTTATCTCCTGCCCTCCTTTGGAATCCTGTTTGGGGAGTTCCAGAGACAGCTCTCAGGCTTTTGATTTTCCAGTTATTTTCCTTAGAGCCCCTTTCACATCCTTGTTTCTCAAAGTATAAATAAGAGGATTTAGCATAGGATTTTTCACAGATCCATAAAATATGGAGATGATCTTGTCCTTGTCCTCTGACTCTTTTGTCTGGGGTTTTTACATACATGTAAATGAGAGTCCCATAGTATATCGTTACTACTGTTAGGTGGGAACCACAAGTGGAGAAAGCTTTGAGTCGCCCCTGTGTCGAGCAGATATTTAGGACTGCTACCACAATCTGGAGGTAGGAGATGATGATGAAACTAAAGGGAATAACAAGCGTGAAGATGGAGCCAACGAACAGCAGGACTAAGCTGGTGGACGTATCGGAGCAGCCCAGTTTCAGCACAGCCTGCATCTCACATGCAAAGTGGTTGACCGCATCGTGGCCGCAAAAGCTCACAGGTGTCACCACCATTGGGATGACAGAGGTGAAGAAGGCGATGGTCCAAGAAATCCCAGTCAGGCCTAAACAGACTGCCTTGTTCATTATCACCGTATAGCGCAGGGGGCTTGAGATGGCTATGAAGTGGTCATAAGCCATGACGGAAAGGAGAAAGCACTCCATTACACCTAAGCACAGGGAGATCCCCATTTCAGCATAGCAAGCATTGTAAGAGATGATGGGGTGGCCTTGTAAGCAGTTGATGAGGGACTGGGGCCCTGTGGTTGTTGAACCACAGATGTCAAGTAGAGACAGATTGCTGAGGAAGAAGTACATGGGCGTGTGAAGGCGGGAGTCCAGTATGATGACAACAATGATGAGGGTGTTTCCAATGACAGTGACGAGGTACATGACCAGACCCAGCATGAAGAGGATGATCTGGAGCTGGGGCTGCCCTGAAACCCCCACCAGGACCAAGTGGGTGATCTTGGTAGTATTTTCTGTTTCCAAATAATTCATCTTAGTCTCTGTAAAGAAAGGATGAAACAGGGGCAGCTGGGTGGCGCAGTGGATAGAGCAGCAGCCCTGAAGTCAGGAGGACCTGAGTTCAAATCTGGTCTGGAACACTTAACATTTCCTAGCTGTGTGACCCTGGGCAAGTCACTTAACCCCAATTGCCTCAGAAAAAAGAAAAAAAGAAAAAAAAAAGAAAGAAAGGGTGAAACAGCAAAAAGAGAAGAAATGGAAGATAGCCAAAGCCTCTCACCTTCACTGTCCTTTGCCCAGCCTTTAGCTTCATGTTGGGCCCAACATCAGGGCTCAGGTGAGTACACAGGGCAGGGAAGGAAGGTCCTGGAGCCAAAGGAGGGGGAAAAACAGAACAAAATTCCTTCCCCTGTTATTAATTAGTGCTATTTCCTTGTTAGGAATAACATCCAAAGAGGCAGTTTTATGTGGAAAGTCAATGAAACTTGGATTCAAGTCCCATCATGGCTACAGGATTCTGGGAAATTGACTATTCATCCCTGGCCTGATGGGCATTAAGAGACTGAGGTCCTCATCATGACTTCCCAACACCAATGAAAGCACCCATTCATTAACAGATTAATATTCGAATGACTTGCGTTACATGTGCAATAAGAAACATTATGCAGGGTGCATAGAATCAGAAGGGAAAGTGGACAAGGGGACTAGGAAGGGTGAGGGATGAGAGCTGGGCAGTATGAGTACTAGATTAGTGTCCTTGAAATGCTAGGAGAATCATAGAAAGGGAGAAGAAGGAAGGAAGAGAAAGAGGGGAAGGAGGAAAGGCAGGGAGGGAGGAAGAGAGAGGGAAGAAAGAGGGAGGAGAGGGAAAAGAGGGAGGGAGAGGGAAGGGAAAAGGAGAGGGAGAGAGGGGAAGGAGGCAGAAGAGAGGGAGAGGAAATGAGGGGAGGGACAGAGGGGGAAGAATGAGGGAGAAGAGAGGGAGGGAGGGAGAGAGAGAGGAAAGAAGGAGAGAGAAGACTGAGAGGGGGCAGGGAGAGAGAGATGGAAGGAGAAGAAAGAGAGAGGAAGAGGAAAGGAGGGAGAAGAGGGAGGGATGGAGGGAGGAAAGAAGAGAGAAGGAGGGAGAAGAGGAAAAGAGGGATGAGAGGAAGAGAGAGGGAAGGGAAAAGGAGAGAGAGGAAGAAGGAGGAAGAAGAGAGGAAGGGGAGAGAGGGACAGAGGGGGAAGAAAGAAAGAGAAGAGGGAGAAGAGAGGGAAGGAGGGAGAGAGGGGGAAAGAAGGGAGAAGAGAGAGGGAGGGGGGCAAAAGAGGAAAGGAGAAATGAGAAGGAGGGAGGGGAAGGAGAGAGAAGGAAGAAGGAGGGAGAAGAGGGGAGGGACAGAGAGGGAAGAAGGGGGAAGCCTCCCCTCCTGGAACCATAGAAATACTCAAGTCCAAGTACCCCCCCCCCCCCGTCATTGTGATCTTCCTCATTGTCATATTGTCATTTCCCATATGGTCACAGGATGAAGAGCTCTGACAAACTAGAATGCCCTAAAATTGATTTTTGAGGCCGTGTAATTACATTTCCCCCAGCTTTGCTAACAATCCTTCTCACATATAAGATCCTAAAGTGGAAATGACAATAGCTCTTGACTCCCAGGAGTGTTGTGAAAACCAAATGAGAGACTGTGAAGCCCTACACATGCTTCTTCCTTTCCCTTGCTCTGGGACCAGCTCCTTGAAGATATACTTTAGACTTTTCTTGCTGCCTCAAGGGCCTCAATGTTTCTTGGCTCATAGCACAGAGATGCTTTCAAGCACAGTGGATAGAGTACCAGCCTTGAAGTCAGGAGGACCCGAGTTCAAATCCGATCTCAGACACTTAACATTCTTAGCTGTGTGACCCTGGGCAAGTCACTTAACCCCAATTGCCTCAGCAAAAAGAAAAAAAAAAGAATAATCACCACACCGTGTTTACCTCCAAACTCAATGGCCCCAGAAGGCCTGATCATTCCCCTCTCCTCCTTCCTGGCTCTTTGCCACAGTCACTGCTCACTGTTGTCAATGGGTCTGCTACTCACCACCCCATGAACTCCTTGATATTTTTACTTCACTTTATTTTCACTCTTTTCCTTGTCTTTTCTTTCTCCTTTCTCCAATACACTATTAAAAAAGCAATATGGTCAAATTTCTCCTTGCAAAGAGCGAGGACCTAGATTCATTTAATCATATGCAGAAAATGTTTTTTGCTTCATAAAACTATTCATCCCAAGTCTTCTTTAAATAGCAAGGTCCTGAATTATATGAAATCATATTAATTATATTATTATAATTATATATTATATTGTATATAATACACATTACATACAATATAATATAATTAATAATGATATTATTAATTAAATATACATTATATTAAATCATATTAAAATACAATTTGACTTACAAAATCTTTATTTACCCAAGGGTTTGGAGAATTTCTGCAACAATTTTTTTTTATCTTAGATTGTGTAAGTCCAGAGCTCAATGAGGAAATTGTAATGGTACCCACATAGCAAACCCATCTCTCTTCCTGCCTGTTTCAGCCGAACAAAATCTCTCTCTTTCTAGCTGTCCGTACTGAAGCTAGGCTTGAATAATTCTGAAGCACAAGATCTCATCTGGAGAGACAACTAGGTGGTGCAGTAGTAGATAGAGCACTAGCCATGGAGTCAGGAGAGCCTGAGTTCAAATGAGGTCAAATGCGTGATCCTGGGCAAGTCACCTAACCCAATTGCCTCGACAAAAACATCAACAACAAAAAAGATCTTATCTGGAAATGGAGGAAAGGCGGTGAACCATTGGGGAGCAGCTAAAATCAAGCCCACCCCCCCAGCATTTTATCAATCTGGATTCTGTTACTGAACATCCTCAATGACACAGGCTGTGTGTATAAACAACAAGCTGTCACTGCAGCTTGGGATGGGTTTCTTTCCCTTTAAAATTTTCCCTAGTTAGAATTAGGAAAAAAAGGAGAGAGAGGGAAAAGATGAAAAAGAAACCAGTGTAAGTTGGATGTCAGGAAAATCCTCTTAATAATGGGACGTCTTCAAGCAGAGATTGGCTGTTGGGCACATCATAGGGACAATTTAAGACTGGATAGACCAGAGAGCCACTGGGGTTTCTTTCAGTCCCAAGACTCCCCGATTTCTGAAGATAGCAAGAGGGAAAGCCAAAGGCTTCAGTTTACCTGCATCCACTTCTTTAGAGATTGGAAAAGGCTGCCTTTTTTCTCTGGTTCCTTCTTGGGTTCTACACTTGTCAGATGTGTAAGGCAAAGGGCAGGGTTGTCCAGTAGACACTCCCCTTCCCAGTCGCATTGGTTTGAGGACCATGATCTCAGATTCTAGCCTTAGGTGGAGATGGATTTGCTTCTCTCTTATCTCTATACCCCAGTTAGTGCAATGGTGACTCAGGTAAGAGGGGAAGGAGGGAACAAGCATTGGTTAAAATGGGCCAGGCACTGTGCTAAGAACTTTACAATATTATCTGATTTGATTTTCACAACAACCCTGGGAAAGAGTTGCTGTTATGATCCCCATTTTATGGATTAAGAAACTGAGGCAGATGTTAAGTGACTTGCTCAGAGTTATACAGGATTTGAAGCTAAGATTGAATTCAGGTCTTCCTGACTCCAGGCCCAGCACTCTATCCACTCTGCCATCTAGCAGCCACACCTTGTTCTTTAGTCATTTCCAGTCGTGTCTAACTCTTCCCGATCCCTTTTTTTGAGGTTTTCTTGGTAAAGATCCTGCACTGATTTGCCATTTCCTTCTTCAGTTCATTTTACAAATAAGGAAACTGAGGCAAACAGGGTGAAGCGACTTGTGCAGGATCACAAAGCTGCTAAGTGTCTGAGGCCAGGTCTGAGGTAGAATTTGAATTTAGGGCTTCTGATGCCAGTCTTAGCCGTCAAACCATTGTGCCACCTGGTGGCAGCATAGGGTAATACTGACAGTGCTTTGCCTGGAATGAGCAAGACAGCCGAATTTGGAGGATCCCTGGGGATCCTACTTGAGGGGATGTGTTGTTAGCAGGCGGCTAGCTCAACATGTGTGCTCCTATGTATATGAGAAAAGGCTAACCTCTCTACAGATGATTCCCAAATAGCAAGATCACAGAAGCTCAGAATTCAAAGGATAACACAGGTGATCAAACCTGACCCAGACCTCCTCAATATCACTAGCAAGTGACCAGCCAGCTTCTGCTTGAAGCCTTCCAGTGATGGGAAGCTCACTACTTTCTTTTTTATTTTATTTTATTTTATTTTATGTTTTTGGTTTTATTTTATTTTATTTTATTTTATTTTATTTGCTCACTACTTTCTAAGATCACCTTTCCCTAACATTGAGCCTCATCTGCTTTTCAGTGACTTCTCTCCATTGATTCTATTTTTGTCCTCTGGGTTCCAAAAGAACAAATCTTGGGTGGGGGAGGTAGCTCTTCAAATACTTGAAAACAATTATGTCTCCTCCCTTAGTCTTCCCTTCCTCACTGGGTTTAATTTCCTCAGTTCCTAAAACTGTTGCTCTTGGAACATGTTCCTCATGGCTTAGAGACTCTTCCCCATTTGGATCTCCCTCCTCTCTATTTTTAAGTTGCTCTAAGCTGAGGAAGCAGATATATTTCTTTCTGGCTGGGGAACATTATTTTCTTTGGGCAAGTTCAAGTCGAAACTCTCCTTTCTGCCAAGACAAACCTCTCTTTGCCATTGGTATACTTTTTCATAACCAAGACAAAAAAAAAAAAAAAAACAACAACCCATCAAATAAACAAAGAAACCAACTCTTCAAGCTGTTCTTGATTAGTGGGAGATATTATTCTGCTTAATATGGTACCAAGTAAATATTCCAATTCAGCTGTGGTCCTGCACATGCATAGGTGAGACCAGTGGGAACAGCCCAGCCAGCATTCTCTTTAGGTATAGAGATATTGACCAGGCAGTTGATATGTACAAGACAATGTGCTGGGTGCTAGGATTTCAAAAGCACAAACAAAAACAAGTCAAAGAACTTACAGAGTAATTTGAAGAGGGAAAACGTACTGATAACTGGGGGCTGAGGAGGGGGCAAAACCTGTCTGTATGAAGGCATTTAGACAGAAGATGGAAGGCTAAATTTGGGGAACATTAATTTGACTTAAATGTAGAGTGTATGCGGGAGTAATGGGAAATTCTCCTGAAAAGGTAGGCATTCTGGAAGCAGGCTAGGAAGGGCTCCCACTGCCAAATGGAGGAGTGCCTTTTGGATACGGGAGGACATTGTGGAGGAGACAGATAAGGTCTTTTCTTTGAAAGATTTTGGCAGCTGGATGGAGGCTGGGTTGCATAGGGGAAAGAAATCTCTTCCAGGAAAGATCTCTCACAAACTTTAGATTCAGATATGGTGATATAAATTTTCATAACCTTCTCCCATCTGATATATGCAGTGGCAAGAGGCAGAGGACCCAGGTCTGAATTTTAGAAAAAGGGATTCAAATGTGAGCAATAATGTGACTGCTTATGCGCTATTTCCTGTAATGTTTGAGAACGGGAGATCAAGGATCTAAAATTTCCTCCATGTTAGAAGTTCCTCCAAGGCAAATCACATATAGTAGCCCAGTTATGATTTAGGTCTTGGTTCTCTGAGGCTTTTGTCAGGTGGCCAGCATCCAACTCTCAACACTTCACTGCCAGCCCATAGTTGACAAGTCTTCCCAAGCTCTCCTGAGCTGCTCCTCTGTCCCAAACACAGGTTTTCCAATAGTTAAGAATGTGGGGAGCTACAGAAGTCCCTACTTAGCATGATCGTGGACAGTGAGTCCATGCTTACTTACCTTGTTGCTACCAAGTCTGAGTTCCCTCTGTCATGGCCCCCTGGCTGTCACTGAATGGGGCAGGGTAGTCGAGGACAGAGTCTAGTATCTCTGAAAAGAAAACTCCAAATGAGATCACAGAATCAGACACAATTGAAACAATTGCACAATGTCACATAGAAAAATAGTTTGGGTGGAGGCAATAGGCACACAACGAGATGTGACCTGACTCTCTGGGAGTGGGTCTGGGGACGATGAATTGTTAGGAAGCAGAAAGCTGGTGGTGGCAGCTGAGAGAGCGGGCAGGAAAAGAGAGGCTAGAATGGCACTGAAATATCTCTGCCAAGAAATGGGACTACATGGGGCAGCTACGTGCTGCAGTGGATAGAGCACTGGCCCTGGAGTCTGGAGGACCTGAGCTCAAATCCAATTCTCAGACATTTAACACTTCCCAGCTGTGTGACCCTGGGCAAGCCACTTAACCTCCAATTGCTTCCAAAAAAAGAAAAAAAAGAAATGGGAGTACTTTAGTAAGTGCTAAGTAATTGTGACAGACATTTCCTACATATAGACAAGTTATCTTCCCAAGACACTTTAATACCTCTTTCCAAACTCAGCTTCAGTCAGGTCCCCGGTTACCAAAAATAGCTACAGGTACTGGGGATTAGAATAACAGAATCTTAGAATTGGGAGGGCTATTTGAATTCATCTAGCATAATTTACCAATTTCACAGATAAAGAAACAAGTAGAGTAATGGCAACCCACTGGCTAAGGGCCAAAATAGACCATTTTATATTAAAAGCAAAGCTTTTCAAACAAAACTTTGTGATAGAATATATCGAGGCAGGGAAGATATAGGGGGAATGTTGGTTAGTGAGAAACACCCAAGAATTTCTTAATTTTTCTTCCAAGTGTCCTCCTTTTTGATTTCTTTTGTCTCCCTCATAAGACTTAGCCTATAATCCAAAATTGCAGAAGTCCCTTTGAAGAATTATATGTAAATAAAGAGGGCAATCAATATTAGGTAGAGAGCAAGGAAAGTGATGAAGGAAATCATCTCAGCAAAATCCCCCTCATTTCCTTGCTTGAATTTCTACACCTGGAATCATCCTCAAACACAAGAAAACAACTTTCTGAGTCAGCTTTTGATTCTGAATCGAAACGATTTGCCATTTACAGCAAAGATGCTGAAGTTAGGTTGCTAACAAAGCAATGCTCCCACTTGTAGAAAGGCACAGATAAAAACTGGCACCCGTCAATATAAGGTGAATTTTTCAAGTCCCATAGCAAAGAGTCATTCACAAGTAAAAACTGTTTGCATTGCCTGTTGGGCTGCTTATATTGGCTTAGATCAGAAAAAAACCCAGCTTTTTAGTTGAGAGAGGATTAACTGCTGATAGTTTTTTTTAGCTAATAGTTCCAAGGGGCGCTTCATATCAATTCTAATGTGCCCCGTGCAGCCATTTTTACAAAATCAATTGGGCAGTAGCCATTGATTCCAGACCCCATGTAGACAAGTGAACTCTACTGCAAGTCTATTTCACCAACCCCCAACCCAGGTTGAGCTCTACAACTATCATCCTCCTAGGGACTACCATGGTAAGAAGAACAGTCCTTCTGAAGTCAGCTTCTGGTCTAGGAGGATGAGCCCTTCTGTCCCACAGCCTCTTTCACAAACCATCCTCTTCAAATGACTTGAAGTTCTCCCACTGACCCACCTGTCCTCCTTTTTCACACCGAGAGAAGCCAGAGACAGACTGGAACAAGAAGAGCTCTAAGCCTTCCCATGTGTCAGGGTAACAATTTGGGTTTTATTTTGAAGGGATGAAGTTTGGGGAAAAGGGGATGGCAGGGACTTGAGGGAGCTTGACTCTGATAGGTGATTAAATCCATCTCAAGTGGAGTGAGGGAGTACATGGAGAAGGTACAGAGCAGTCCCCAGAGGATGGGCTCCTATTTGAATAATGTTAGAGATGATTATAATGAATGTTGCTCCCCCTTCCACTCCTCCCCCAAACTTGGAGTATGTCTCCAAGTTGTTCTAAGGGTGAAACTCTTGGAGGAAGTTCCTGTTGCAGTAAGTAAACTGTTAGTGGAGCCCAGGGGATCACCCATTCGGCTCCTGAATGTTTTAATGAGCAAGTGAGTATGTGAGTACGTTGCTACTTTGCTGAGAGTTCTTCTTTTAATGACTTCCAAAGATGAGGAAAGATGCCAAGTTTCTCTTACTAGGGATTCCCCCCCCCCATGATTGGGCTGTGGACTTGGCCTCTGTCCAACATGCTTCCTGTTAGCTTTATGCTGACACTTCAGAGCCATCTGCTGGCTGATCAGAGGACTTATGGGCCATGTGGGACCAGGCACAGGTAACATGGCCTGAAAATAGGGAGCTATCATTTGCTTATGATTTTTGGTTTCAAATTTTAAAAAAAAAGAAGAGAGGAAAGACTTCTCCCTTCTCTTGTATTATATTTGTTTCTATTGATGTTAGGGAGATCTTCCTAAGGCTTAATTCTGGTAGTGAGTCTCACATCTCTTTTCCCAACCCTTTGATGATTCCCTATTGCCTGTATGGAGAAGTTCCAAGTCCTAATCTTGGCACTGGGGCCCTTTATAGACTCCACCAGTCACATTTTCAGCCTTATTTTAGGCCAGGATAATGTACTAGCAGGGATCCTTGGACACCAGAGGATTTTTTCACTTTGCCCTGGTTTCCTTAGTATGTGGCTCAGGAACTGGCTCAATAAAAATTGTTGAAGGGAATTGAATTTGGCCCAACTGGACCGCTCATAGTGCTCTTCCTGAACGATTTCCACCGTTATTCATCTGCCTCTGGATCTTTACCCATACTATGCTCCTAGAGAATCACAGAACTTAGGAACTGAGAGACATCTCAATGATGGATGAATAATATAATGCAACCTTTCAGTGATAAAACACTCGCCCTACATGGTTCTGTCCCTGTTGGAAGCCCTTTGGGGAGAGGGCCTATAAGGATCAGTCCATACCACCTCTGGGCAGCTAGAATGAAAAGAAGTTCTCCTAACAGCAAACCTACATATATCTGACTCTCTGCAGCTTGCAGTCAAACCATCAATCCAATGAACTTAGTGACCCAGGACTTCTCTTATGTTCAGCCCTTGATGCTGAAACACCAATATTCTATGCCCCCTACATCCTCTTTTTTCGAATCTATGCCTCCTAAGTCCCTTCAACAGATTATCTGATGGTTGACAAGCTTCCATCATCCAGGCTGCCCTTCCATGAGAGTGCTTTCCTACACTGTGGCCCCTAGAGCCAAACACAACATCTTACTAGAGCAATGAGAGCTCTGGACCTGGAGTCAGGAAGGATCATCTGAGTTCAAATCTGGCTTCAGGTTATTACTAGTTGTGTGACTCTGGACAAGTCACAACCTCTATCAGCTTCAGTTTCCTCATCTGTAAAATGACTAATAGCACCAAGGTCCCAGGGTTGTTGAGAGGATCAAATGAAATCAGATTGGTAAAAGTGTTTGCACAATTCCTGGGACCTGGTAAGCCCTATACAAATGGCTTGCTTCTTTCCTTCCTTCCTCTTTGTGAGGATAAAATGAGATCTTATTTGTAAAACACTTCGCAAACCTTAAAGTGCCATCGAAATGTTCAATAAATACTAATTTTAAAAATGAACAAGGCACAGCACAATAGAACTAACTTCAACTCACAGAATTTGTGAAGGACTTCACAATCCAGATTGTTCAATTGTTCCTTATGAGTAGAGATTCAACCTCTTGTGAGGGGATCTATCCATCACTTCCCAGAGAAGCTCTTGTCACTTTGGAATAGCTTGGATTGGTAGCAAGGTTTTTCTTTCTAACGAAAAATTGCAATTATAAAACTTGTCATCACAAGTGATCATCCTCTCTTCACATAACAGGAACACGAGGCATGTCACTATCCTCTTCTGGATTTGCTCTAGTTGTCCAGCTGGGGTCTGACTAGTGCTGAGCGAGGTGAGCTATTGTTTCTTTATCCGGGACTCTTTGTTGGTGTACAATAATTTTCCAGTCATTTCTGATTCTTTGTGACCCCTTTTGGAGGTTTCTTGGCAAAAATATTAGAGTGATTTGCCATTTTCTGATCCAGCTCATTTTACACATTCAGAAACTAAGGCAAATAGGATTAAGAGATTTGCCCAAAATCACACAACTAGTAAGTGTCTGAGGCCACATTTGAACTCAGCTCCTCTTGACTCTAGCTCCAGTGCTCTATATGCCTGCCATCTAACCCCCACAACAAACTCTTTTAAAATTTTAGTGGGGAGGACTGTGGGAAGATGGCAGAGTAGGTCAGCAAATCCCAAACACTCCAGATTTCCCTTGCAAAGGAAACAAACTTGTGCCTCAGGGCAAAAGGAGATGGGTGGAAAACAAACAAGATTTGGGGCAGAATGCAAGGTATTACCCCAGAGAAGGAACACAGGACTAAGGTTTAACCAATGTGAATTGTATACACCTCCAGATTAGCTGCACAGAAACAGCCCTGAGGCTAGCTGGGTTCTGAAGTAATCTTAGTCCCAACCACATGAACTTTCACCTCCTGGACAATGCAGCAAATTGGGGATCTGAGTCTAGGAAGATTGAGGGAACCCCTGCTGATTAGGAATGCCAGGCCCAGCTGTGCTGCTCAGAGAAGCCCTGGGCCAGAAGGAACCAGCAGAAGGGGTGGGGCAGGGATATTGCTGTGAGCATTTGCAGGAGGGTGGAGCTCTCGTTTGGGAATCCTGGTCAGGCAGGGAGAACTGAAGGAAAACCTGAAGTCAGAGGCACTGTCTTCTACACCTCAGACTAGAGGTGATTACACTATTAAGTTCTTATTTTTAAAAAAGAGAGCAGGCAAAGGAGAAAGAACCCAATCATAGAAAGTTACTATGGGAAGAGGGAAAACTGGATTTATCCTCAGAAAAGGATACTGAAGTAAAAAAAAAAAGTATCCCCTATAGATAATGTTAAATGAATACTTACCCCAAAAGAATTTAAAGAACTCAAAAAAGACTCTAAAAAGCAAATGAGAGAAATTGAGGAAAAACAAAAAAAAATTTAAAATCCAAAAAAACCCCCAAGACTATGAAAAGAAAGTCAACCAACTGGAAAAGGAGAAACACAGCTGTAAAAAAGAAAATGACTCTTTGAAAATTAGAATTAGGCAAGAGAAAGCCAGTAAAGTTATAAAAGACCAAGAAATAATAAAACAAAATATAAAGAATGAAAAAATAAAAGAAATGTGAAACAAACAAACCAAAAACAACAGATCTGGAGAACAGATGAAGAAGAAAAAAACAAGAATAATTGGTCTACCTGAAAACTATGACTACAAAAGAACCTTGACACAATAATGCAAGAAATAATTAAAAGAAAATTGTCCTGACATGGTAAAACAAGAGGGGAAAATATAAATGGAAAAAACCCAACCAATTGCCACCTCAAAGAGATCCTACCAGGAAAAAATATAGAAATATCATTGCTAAATTTTGAAACCCCCTAGATCAAAGAAAAAGTTTTAGAAGCAACAACAACAACAACAACAACAACAAACAATTTAAATATACTGGAGCTACAATAAGAATTGAACAGAATTTACCAGTGGCTACAATAAAAGATCACAGATTCTGGAATACTATATATCTAAAATCAAAACAACTAGGGTTGTGGCTGGAAATATATCAAGAAAAAATACGTATTATATTGAATAAAAAACGATATTTAATGAACTGTCAGATTTCCAAGATTTTTCACAAACCTAAATTCAGTAGACAATTTAACACATAAGAGCCAACATCAATCAAAGACTAATTTCAAGGGTCTCAATAAGAACAAATTGCTGATGTTTTACACATGGAAATGTAAACCATTCATCTAAGATTGACATTAATAATTGGGTAGTCCAAAAGAAAGATTGTGGTAGAGCTGAGTATGATGTGACTCTAAAAAGAAAAACTGTCAAGGAAAAAGTAAAAATAATAATTATGCTAGACAAATGAGGTGCAATAGCAAGAAGCAACACAGAGGAATTAGGTGGGGGAGGAAGGCTTGTAGTTCTGCAAATTTACTTGCATAGGGAATGGGTTAAAGAGGGAACAATATATATATATATACCAAGAAGGGGTGTGTATATATATATATGTGTGTGTGTGTGTGTGTGTGTGTGTGTATGTGTGTGTGTGTGTGTGTGTATAATTATATATGTATATATACCCCCTCCAAAATCTATAAAGAAATAAGGGGGTGGGAATAGGATCAGGTGGAGTATAAAAGAGTGTTACTGAGCTCTTTCCAAGTAGAGTGTTACTGTGTTCATTTCAACCAGAGCAATGTCTCTTGGATGATTGAAAGAAGCCTGTTACCTAAGAATAAGAGGGTGAATAAAAGAGAGGAGGAAGAAGATAGAGGAGAATATGTGATGTATCCTAATAAAGTCAAGGGCTAACAATGAAGAAGAGAGGCTATAGGAGAATGGGTGAGAAGGAAATGGGAAGGGTTGAAAAAGGCAGGAAGAATGGGAAAAACTTTGTTTCAGTTGTGGGAGGGGGCATCACAATGAATACCCATATGGAGGAAGAGAGCTATTCTGGAAAAGGATATGGGGACTCTTGCGGGTATTATCTGTAGGGATTTGATGCTTAGAGAGACTAGTCTTCCTGCCTTAGGAGAAGAGGAATCAGAGATCCTGAGGGAAATGGACACCTCAAAGAGTAAGAGGGCATGGAGTCAGGGAGGAGACTTCAAGAAAAATAAGGAATGGGTGGGAAATGATCAATTAGAATGCAAAGATCAAAAATGAACAGCACAATCAGGGACATAGGAAAGTTGTTTTTTCTCTTGTAGTTCCCTCACCTACACAAAACTCAACAAGAGTTTGGGAAGTATAAATAAAAGTGCGGTTACTTCTGAGTCAGGAAGGATTGTCAAATAGAAGAATCAGTCAATGAATAAGGATTAAGTGTCTACTGTGTATCAGACACTGTCCTAAGCTCTGGGGCTATAATGAAAGATAAAATATAGTTCTTATTCTCAAGTGCTTCATAGTTTAATAAGGGAGATAACAAAGAAATATGCATAAACTTAATGAAATTATTAAATTTAACCCCTTAGAGTTTGGAGTCTTGGAGTTTTTTAATTTTGTTTTATTTTCCTGAAGATGATCTATAAAGTCTTTTTGTTGTACTTGCTTTCTGTGTTCAGAAGTTCTGGGCAGTTTATTCCCAGTACTATGATGTTACATTTTTTTGACTTCTCTATTCTTTTGGGAATCATAATCTTTAAGTTGTCTCTACGTGTATCATCTTTGAGATCTTTTGCTTGAATAGTGTATGATTCTGGACATGACATTTAATCTCTGGTTTGCCTCAGTTTCCTCAATTATAAAATGGAAATGATAATAGCACCTACCTTCCCAGGGTTATTATAAAGATAAAAAGAGATAATATTTGTAAAGTGCTTCGCACAGAGCCTAGCATATAGTAGATTTTATAACACTGCTTTTTCCCTTCTCTCCTTCAGTTCTCTGGGCCTGTGATATAGAGTGTTGCCATACATGCTGTTATAACAATATGAGTTTGTTGTTGTTCAGTCATGTCTGACAGTTTGTGACCCCATGGACCATAGCATGCTAGGCCTTTTTATCCTACACTATGTCTTGAAGTCTGTCCAAGTTCATGTTTATTGTTTCCACGACACTATCCATCTTATCCTCTGCCATCTCCTTTTTCTTTTGCCTTCAATCTTTCCCAACATTATTAGGGCCTTTCTAATGAGCTCTGTCTTCCCATTTATGTAGTCAAAATATTTAAGCTTCACCTTCACTATTCGACCTTCCAGTGAATAGCCTGAATTAATTTCTTTAAGTATTAACTGATTTGACCTCCTTGCTATCCAAAGGAATCTCAACAGTCTTCTCCAATCCCATACAATTCAAAAGTGCTGATTTTGTGGCACTCAACCGTTCTCATAGTTCAACTCTCACAGCCATAGATTGCTCCTAGCAATAATTTTGACTATAGAGATCTTTTTAGGCAAGGTAATGTCTCTGTTTTTAGTATACTATCCAAATTTGCCATATTTTTCCTTCCAAGGAGCAAGCATCTTTTAATTTCATAGCTGCTGCCACCATCTATAGTGATCTTTGAGCTCAAGAATATAAAATCTGACACCGCTTCCATTTTTTTCTCCCTTTATTTTCCAGATTCTTCAGGAGACAAGATGATTTGCTACTCCCATTTCTGAGGACTTGCCACATTTTATATTGCTCCACACATTCAAAGGTTTTAGTATAGTAGATGAAGCAGAAGTAGATGTTTTTTCTGGAACTCCCTTGCTTTGTCCATAATCTAATGAATTTTGGCAATTGTGTTTCTAGTTTTTCTGCCTCTTCGAAAATCAATCTGATTGGGGTAGCGATTCTGATTTCAGATCAAGCAAAAGCAAAAATAGATCTAATTAAAAGAGATAAGGAAGGAGAAACTACATCTCCAGAGATAATGAAGTAATATCAATAATAAACATATATGTACCAAGTGGTATAGCATCCAAATTCTTGGAGAAAAAATTAAGTGAGTTGCAAGAAGAAAGAGACAACATAACTCTACTAGTGAGGGATCTCAATTTCCCTCTATCAGAACTAGATAAATCTAACCACAAAATAAACAAGAAAGAAGTTAAGGAGGAGAATAGAATGTTAGAAAAGTTAGGTATGATAGACCTTTGGAGAAAATTGAATGGGGATAGAAAGGAATATACCTTTTCTCAGTGGTACATGGCACCTACACAAAAACTGACCATGTATTAGAGTATAAAAATCTTACAATCAAATGCAGAAAGGCAGAAATAGTAAATATGTCCTTTTCAGATCATGATGCAATAAAAATTATGTGTAATAAAGGGACACTGAAAAATAGACCAAAAATGAATTGGAAACCAAACAATCTAATCCTAAAGAATAAGTGAGCCAAACAGTAAAGCATAGAAATAATCGATAATTTAATCCAAGAGAATGGCAATAATGAGACAACATTCCAAAATTTATGGGATGCAGCCAAAACAGTTCTTGGGGAAAATTTTGTATTTCTAGATGCTTTCATGAATAAAATAAAGAGCAGATAAATGAATTGGGCATGCAACTGAAAAAAGCTAGAAAAAGAACAAATTAAAAGTCTCCAATTAAATGCCAAAGTAGAAATTCTGAAAATCAAAGGAGAGATTAATAAACAGGTGAACTAATAAATAAAGTAAGAGTTGGATTTATGAAAAAAACCAACAAAAGAGATAAACTTTTTATTAATTTGGCTAGAAAAAGGAAAAAAGAAAAACAAATTACCAGTATCTAAAATAAAAAGGGTGAACTTTCCACTAATAAAGAGGAAATCAAAACAATAATTAGGAGCTATCTTACCCAATTGTATGCCAATAAGTCTGAGAATCTAAGTGAAATGGGCGAATAATTACAAAAATATAGATTGCCCAGATTAACAGATTAGGAAATAAATTACTTAAATAGTCCCATTTCAGAAAAAGAAATTAAACAAGCCAATAATGAACTCCCTAAGAAAAAAATCTCCAAGGCCATATGGATTTACAAGTGAATTCTACCAAACATTTAAAGAACAATTAATGCCAATACTATATAAACTATTTTTTAAAATAGGGGAAGGGGAAAGTTAGATGGCACAGTGGATAGAGTAGCAGTGCTGAAGTCAAGAGAACCTGAGTTCAAATATGGGCCCAGACACTTAACACTCCTTAGCTGTGTGACCCTAGGCAATTCACTTAACCCCAATTGCCTCACCAAAAAAAAAAAAAAAAAAAAAAAAAAAAAGGAAAGGAAAAGATATGGTGACCAGGAAGGGCCAAAACAGAGAAAGAAAATTGCAGACCAATTTCCCTAATGAATATTGATGCAAAAATCTTTTTTTTTCCACTGACCAAAAACCATTTTACTATTTCAGTCAAATAGTGCATTAAGTGCATAACATTGATTACAAACAAATGTACAACCTTTTCACTGCAAAACAATTGAAAAGTTTAAGAGGTAGAACAGAGTATGGCAAATTTCCAGCAAGTGGTTGGTATGGTTTCTATTGTCAGATATAAGAAAAAAAGTATGAGTATTTAAAAATTGCTTTCATATTTAGGGGCTATAGGGTTAAGAAAGAGTTGAATTCTTTCATAATTATCAAAAATTGCCTAGACATATATCCCAATTACTAATTTCACTATACAATGCCCACAATCAGTTTATAAATATGCTCTATATAATATTTAGAACCAAAAACATTCTCAGACTGCTTTTAAAAAGCTTCTTCACAATCCATATTTCATTCAAGTCACGAAAATTTAGTTAGATTGTGATTATGGTATCTTGAAGATTATAGGATTGTAACTGAAGCCTAACAACTCAACAAAATAGAAGACTAGCAGACACAAAGATTATACTATCTTAGTTTTTTTAAGCATAATTAAAATAAGCTACGATTTTTTTTTTCAAAAGAAATGACTGTCTACATGGTAAGCTAATTTCCCTCTAGATCTTAAATTAAGAAAGACTCAACATCCTGGATAGGGCTTCATAGCAAAATCACCTAAAATACCAGATTATCCTTTAAAATATGTCACCTATTGATGCTGGCACTTAGAAAATTGTGCTTATATCTCTGAAATATGCTAATTTTGTGCATTTTAAAATGCTTATTCATGCAAAAATCTTAAATAAAATATTAGCAAAGAGATTACAGTAACTTATCTCTAGGATCTACACTATGATCAAGTTGGATTTATCCCAAGAATGTAGGGCTGGTTCAATACCAGGAAAATGCAGCATAACTCACCATATCAATAATCAAACTTATAGAAATCATATTATCTCAATAGATGCAGAAAAAGCATTGGACAAAATACAACACCCATTCCAATAAAAAAAAGCACTAGAGAGCATAGGGATAAATGGAGTTTTGCTTAAAATGATAAGTAGCATTTATCTAAAACCATCAGCAAGCATCATATGTAATGGGGATAAGCTAGGAAATATTCTCAATAAGATCAGGGGTAAAATGAGGCTGTCCACTATCACCACTACTATTTCAATATAGTACTAGAAATGTTAGCTTTAACAATAAGAGAAAAAAAGAAGTTGGAGGAATTAGTGTAGGCTATGAGGAAACAAAACTATCACTCTTTGCAGATGATTTGATGGCATACTTAGAAAAATCCTGGAGAATCAACTAAAAAACTACTAGGAACAATTCACAACTTTAGCAAAATTGCAGGATATAAAATAAAACTCACATAAGTTATCAGCATTTCTATATGAATGCTGATCTATACCAACAATGTCCAGCAGCAAGAGATAGCGAAATCCCATTTAAAATAACTGTAGATAATGTAAAATGTTTGGGAGTCTACTTGACAAAACAAAGTCAGAAACTATATAAATACAATTACAAAACACTTTCCACACAAATAAAGTTAGATCTAAACAACTGGAAGAATATCAAGTGCTCATGGGTAAGCTAGTATAATAAAAATGTCAATTCTACCTAAATTAATCTACTTATTCAGTGCCATACTAATCAAACTGCCAAGAAATTATAAAGCAAAAAAAATAATAACAAAAGTCACCTGAAAGAACAAAAGGTCACCAAATTTCAAGGGAATTAATGAAAAAAATGCTGATGAAGATTGCCTAGTTGTACCAGATCTAAAACTATATTATAAAGCAGCAGTCATCAAAACCATTTGGTACTGGCAAGGAAATAGAGTAGTTGATCAGTGGAATAGGTAAGGTTCACAGGACAAAATAGTCAATGACTAAAGTAATCTAGTGTTTGATAAGCCCCAAAACTCCATCTTCTGGGATAAGAACTAATTACTTAACAAAAATTGTTGGAAAAACTGGAAAAAAGCATGGCAGAAACTAGGCACTAACCAAGATCTAACACCCTATTCCAAGATAAGGTCTAAATGAGCTCATGATTTAAACATAAAGGGTGACACTATAAGCAAGTTAGGAGAACAAGGGATAGTCTGCCTCATAGATCTGTGGATAAGAGAGGAATTTATGGTCAAAGAAGAACTAGAGAACATTATGGAATGCAAAATTGAAAATTTTGATTATATTAAATTAAATAGGTTTTGCACAAACAAAACCAATGCAGCCAAGATTAGAAGGAAAGCACAAAGCTGGGGGGGGGGTGTTACATTCAATGTTTCTGATAAAGGCCTCACTCTAAAATATAGAGAATTGAATCAAATTTATAAGAATACAAGCCATTCCTCAATTGATAAATAGCCAAAGCATATGAACAGACAATTTTCAGATGAAGAAATTAAAGCCCTTTCTAGTCATAAAAAATACTTTAAATCACTATTGTTTAGAGAAATGCAAATTAAGACAACTCTGAGGTATCACGAATACCTCTCAGATTGGCTAAGATGACAGGAAAAAAATAGATGAATATTGGAAATGATGTGGGAAAAATGGGACACTAATACATTGTTGGTGGAATTGTGAACTGATCCAATCATTCTGGAGAGCAATTTGGAACTATGCCCAAAGAGCTATAAAACTTTATATACCCATTGATCCCACAGTGTCTCTATTGGATCTGTATCCCAAAGAGATCATCAAAAAGAGAAAAGGACCCACATGTTCAAAAAGTTTGTAACAGCCCTTTTTGTAGTGGCAAGGAACTGGAAACTGAATGGATGCCCATCAGCTGGGGAATGAATGAATAAAGTATGGTATATGAATGTCATGGAATATTATTGTTCTATGAGAAATGATGAACAGGCTGATTTCAGAAAAGCCTGGAAAGACTTACATGAACTGATGCTAAGATAAGTAAGTAGAGCCAAGAGAACATTGTACACAGCAGCAACAAGATTATACAGTGATCCATTCTGATGAACGTGGCTCTTTTCAACAATGTGGTGATTCATGGCAATTCCAATAGGCTTGGGATGGAAATTGTCATTCCCATCCAAAGAGCAAGTACTATGGCGACTGAATGTGGATCACAGCATAGTATTTTCACCTTGTTGTTGTTGTTGTTGTTGTTTGGTTGCTTGATTGATTTTTTTATTTCTTGTGTTTTTTCCCTTTTGATCTGATTTTTCTTGCATAGCATGACAAACATGGAAATATGTTTAAAAGAATTCCACATGTTTAACCTATATCAGATTGCCTGCTGTCTAGGGGAGAAAAGGGGGAAGGAGGAAGAAAAATTTGAAGCACAAGGTTTTGCAAAGGGGAATGTTGAAAACTATCTTTGCATGAATTTGGAAAAATAAAAAGTTATAATAAATAAGTAAATAAGAGAGAGAGAGAGAGACAGAGAGAGAGAGAGAAGAAAACCGACCAGTTCTTCTGGTAATTCTCAGTTACCAGCTTGCAGAATGTTAAGCATAACCTTGTAGGTGTGTGAAATGGGCACAATTGTTCAGTAGTTTGAATATTCCTTGGCATTGCCTTTCTTTGGGCCTGGAGTATAAATTGATCTTTTTATAATTCAGTGGTCACGGTTTTGTTTTCCAAATCCATGGGCATATTAAGTGGAACACTTTAATAGCATCATCTTTTAGTATTTTAAATAGCAGAGCTGGAATTCCTTCATTTCTCCTAGCCTTACTGTTAGTCATGCTTCCTAAGGCTCATTTGAATTCATTCTCCAGTATGTCTTACTCTAGATCAGTATCCTGGCTTTTGGTGATGGTAATATCTTCCTTGTATAGTTCTTTCGTGTGTTCTTGCCATCTCTTCTTCATCTGCTTCTGTTAAATCCCTACTATTTTTGTGTGAATCTTTTCCTTGATAGCTCTAATTTTCTTGAAGAGATCTTTTGTCTTTCCCATTCTATTGTTTTCTATTTCTTTGCATTGCTCATTTAAGAAAACCTTCTTATCTCTCCTTAATATTCTCTGAAATTTTGTATTCCACTTTATTTTTTTAATTAAAGCTTTTTATTTACAGAACATATGAATGATTTTTCTACATTGACTTTTGCAAATTTTTTTTGTTCCAAATTTTTCCCCTCCTTCCCCCCAACCTCACCCCTAGATGACAGGTAATCTATGTTAAATATGTTAAATTATATGACAAATCCAATATATGTATACATATCTACAGCTATCTTACTGTACAAGAAAAATGAGATCTAGAAAGAGAAAAAAACAACCTAAGAAGGAAAAAAATGCAAGCAAACATTCACAGAAAGTGTTAAAATGCTGTGTTGTGGTCCACACTTAGTTCCCACACGCCTCTCTCTGGATGTATATGACTATCTTCATCGCTGAACAATAGGAACTGGTTTGAATCACATCATTGTTGAAGAGAACCATGTCCATCAGAATTGATCATCATATAGTCTTGTTGTTGCTGTGTACAATGATCTCCTGGTTCTGCTAGTTTCACTCGGCATCAGTTCATGCAAGTCTCTCCAGGCCTCTCTGAAATCATCCTGCTGGTCGTTTCTTACATAACAATAATAGTCCATGACATTCATATACCATCATTTATTCAGCCATTCTCCAACTGATGGGCATCCATTCAGCTTCCAGTTTCTTGCCAGAAATCTGTATTCCATAGGGCATATCTTTCCCTGTCCTTTCCCTTTCCCTCTTTCCTTAGCTATTTGTAAAGCCTCATGAGACAGTCATTTTGGTTTCAGACTCTTCTTTTTTCTGTGAAACGTTTTCCGTTGCTGTCCCCTGTATGATACTGCAGACCTCTGTCCATAGTTCTTCAGGCACATTGTCTAACAGATCTAATCCCTTAAAGCTGTTCATTACTTTCACTTCATATTGATATTATTTACAAACCTTTTTGGTTTGATGCTTTTCCCTACTTTCTTCAAATTAAGTCTGAATTTTGCAATAAGACTCCAATGATCTGAGCCCCAGTTAGTTCCAGGTCTTTTTTTTTAATGCACTGTGTTTAGCTTTGTTTTTTTTTTAGGTTTTTTTTAGTCCACCTTTGGCTGCAAAGCATATAAACAATCTGATTGCGATATTGACCATTTAGTGATGTCCATGTGAAGAGTCCCCTTTTAGGCTGTTGAAAAAGAATGTTTGACCTGTCAGATTGGCTAAAATGACAGGAAAAGATAAAGATGAATGTTGGAGGGGATGTGGGAAGACTGGGACACTGATGCATTGTTGGTGGAGCTGTGAACAGATCAAACCATTCTGGAGAGCAATTTGGAGCTATGCTCAAAAAGTTATCAAACTATGCATACCCTTTGACCCAGCAGTGTTTCTATTGGGCTTATATCCCAAAGAAATCATAAAAGAAGGAAAGGACCCCACATGTGCAAGAATGTTTGTGGCAGCCCTTTTTGTAGTGGCTACAAACTGGAAATTGAATGGATGCCCATCAATTGGAGAGTGGCTGAATAAATTATGGTATGTGAATGTTATGGAATATTATTGCTCTGTAAGAAACAACCAGCAGGATGATTTCAGAGCAGCCTGGAGAGACTTGCATGAACTGATGCTCAGTGAAGTGAGCAGAACCAGGAGATCATTATTCATGGCAACAACAATACTATATGAGGATCAGTTCTAATGGACATGACTCTCTTCAACAATGAAATGCTTCAAACCAGTTCCAATTGTTCGGTGAAGAGAGCCATATACAGCCAGAGAGAGGGATGTGAAATGTGGACCACAACATAACATTTTCATGTTCTCTATTGAGGTTTACTTGCATTGTATTTCCTTTATCCGATTATTCTTTCTTGTAGATATGATTTCTCCTGAACAAAAAATGATGTGTGGCAATGACTATACATATATTCGATTTCTTAAGTATTCTAACATAATTATCATGTAGTGGATATTCTGCCATCTAGGGGAGGGGTGGGGAGTAGGGGGGAAAAATTTGTAACAGAAAGCTTTGTAAGGGTTAATGTTTAGGAATTACCCATACATATGTTTTGCAAATTAAAAAAATAAAAAAAACAAAAAACAAGCCCATGTTCTCTTCCTGTTGGCGTTTTAACAATGTCTGATCACTTCCAATGGCCTTGTGTTGGAGAGAGCCATGGCACTGAGTGTGGATCACAACATAGTATTTTCAATTTTTTTGTTGTTATTTGCTTGTATCTTGTGTTCTTTCTTATTTTTTCCCTTTCTGATCTGATATATTTTGTACAACATGATAATTGTGGAAATATATGTAGAAGAATTGCATATGGAAAGGAAGGAGAAAAAAATTGGAACAGTTTTGCAAGGGTGAATGTAGAAAACTATGCAAATGTTTTGAAAATAAAAAGCTTTAAAATAAAAAAAAAAGAAAAAAGAATGTTTGTTATGATCAGTGAGTTCTCTGGACAAAAACTCTATTAGTTTCTGCTCTGTTTCATTTTGTATTCCAAGGGCCAACTTGCCTGTTATCCCAATTATTTTTTGATTTCCTACTATAGCATCCCAATCCCCCATAATGAATGTGACATCTTTTTGGGTAGTATTATTGCTGGAGGATGTTGTCGGTCTTTCCTAGAACTGATCAGCTTTGGCCTGTTTGGTATCATTGATTGGAGCATGGACTGGGATTACTGGAATATTGAATGTTTTGCCTTGGATTTGAACAGATATCATTCCATCATTTTTGAGATTATACCTCAGTACTGTTTTTTAACCTTTCATTGACTGAAAGGGCTACTCCATTTCTTCTAAGGCATTCTTGCTCACACTAGTATATGTAGTGATCATCTCAATTAAATCCACCCTTCCTCATCCATTTCAGTTCACTGACACCCAAGATGTTGCTGTTTAATCTTTCCATTTCCTGTTTGACCACATCCAGCTTACCTTGCTTCATAGATCTTACATTCCAGTTTCCTATGCAATATTAATCTTTACAGCATTAGACTTTCCTTTTACCAGACACATTTGCAGCTGAGCTTCCTTTTGGTTTTGGCCCAGTTGCTTCAGTTATGTCTAATTGTCTCTTGCTCTTCCCCAGCAGCATGTTGTGTATCTTCTGACCTGAGGGGCTTATCTTCCGATCTCATGGTTTTTTTTTTTTTATCATTTTAGAACTCTTCATGGGATTTTCTTGAAGTGGGTTAGCATTTCCTTCTCTAATAGTTCACTGTACAATTGGTTTCCAGTCATGTCTGATTCTTTGTGACTCCATTTGGGGTTTTCTTGGCAAAGATACTAACGTGGTTTTCCATTTCTTCAATTCATCTTACAGATGCAGAAACTGAGGCAAATAGGGCTACAAGACTTGCCCAGGGTCACATAGCTAGTGCATAAAGCCAGATTTGAACTAATGAAAACGAGTCTTCCTGACTCCAGGTCCATCTACTGGGCCACTTAGCTACCTAGACAGTCTGAGCGAATTTATCCAAAAAAAGTTTGGATCTTCATGGCCCTAGGGGATGTGGGTGGGTTAATTGATTTATAATAATAATAGCTGACAATAATAATAGATAGCATTTCTATAGCTCTTAGTATATATTTAACTATATGTTATACCTTTGTTTCTTTCCTCTCACTCTCTTCTTAGCCCCTTAACAATTCAGCTTTAGCCCACTTGCCATTATTCCAATGGAATGGCTCTCCAAGTCTCCCAATTATCTCTTGGCTCTCAAATTCAATGGCCTTTTCTCAATCCTTGTTCCTGACCTAGTTGCAGCCTTTGGCACTATTGATCACTTTCTTTTCCTTTTCCAAGAGTCTTTTCTTTCTAGGTTTTCAGGTGATATTGTACCAGTCCTTTCTATCTCCTTTAGTTGGTTTTCATCCAGATCATGCCCTCTAACCATAGGTATCCCTCAGGTTCTGTCCTGGGCCTTCTTCTCTTTTCCTTGTATACTACTTCACTTGGGGATCTTTTCAGCTCCCATGGATCTAATGACCATCTCTATGCTGACACTTCTCATATATATTCATTGGGAACATGGTAAGTAGAAGAAGGGTTGAGGAAGGAGAAAAGTTCAAGGTAGCTGATGCTAGACAAATCTCTCCTTTAGTCTCCAAGAGGCCTATCAAGATAAAATTAAATCTATCTGCTAGACATAACAATAAATAAAAATTAAAAGTCAGTAAACATTATGAAGCTGTACTATGTGCTAGGCACTCTGCTAAATTCAGGAGTTACAAAAAGAGACAAAAGTCCCAAAAGGTCTCTACTGACCTCCAGTTCTCATCTCCAACTGACTTTTAGACAACTTAAGCTAGAGGTCCACTAAGCATCTTAAGCTAAATATGTCCAAAACCGAACACATTATCTTTTCCCTTAAACTCTCCCCCAAAGTTCCTGATTACTGCCTAAGATTTACTTAGTAAATCTTCCCTATTCTGCTCTCCACCTAGAAGACATCATTGACTCCTCATTATCCCCCCCCAAATCTGTTGCTAAGGCCTGTTGATTTTACTTTTGTAATATCTTCTGCATATGGCCCCTTCTCTCCTCTGATACTGGTGCAGGCCCTCATTGCTTCATATGAGGATTATTACAATAGCCTGCGGGTGGGTTTCCTTGTTTCAAGTCTTTTCACACTCTAACCCACCTTCCAATCAGCTATTAAAAGTGATTTTTCTTGGGTGAAAAAGAATCAAGTAAAAAGTACCCAGTAGAGAAGAAAAGAATAACCTACAAGGAAGCAAAGAAAAGATGGACACTTATGAATATAATTACTCCTATTATATATATATATATATGTGTGTGTGTGTATGCTTTCTTGAAATGGAAATTTATTTCTATTATTTCTTTTTATTTTGTATTTAGTTCAATTTTTTTAAAAAGAGAAAAAAAAGTGATTTTCTAAAGTTCAGGTCTAACCATGTCACTCTCCTACTCAATAAACTCTAGTGACTCCCTATTGCTTCCAGGATCAAATACAAAATACTATGTTTGACATTCAAAGCTCTTTATTACCTAGCTACTTCTTCTTCCATTTTCTTTCTCTTTATTCCTCAGCAGGTAATCTTTAGTCCAGGAACATTGGCCTCCTGATTGTTTCACCAACAAGCTTTGCCATCTCTCAAATCTTTTGCTGTTTTTCCTCTACTGCTTTCATTTGGTTTTTAGATCATTTTAGTTCTTTTCTTAAATTCCTGGTTTAACTCTTCTAGGAAACTTTGTTGGGCTTATATTGAAAATGCATCTTTTTGAGACTTTGCTTGTGAATGTTTTCGAGTCTTTGTCCCCTTCTCCGTTTGTGTCTTGGGCTTCCCTGTGGATAGTAATGATTACAATATTGCAGTGGATTGATTTCCACACGGAAGGTGTGTGCTGGCCATGGAAGATCAATAGTTTCACACGGATATCTAAATTTAGCTCATGGAACATGGAATTTTGCTCCACCCATTTCCTTGGAAGACTTTCATTTTTCCGTTCAGTGAGATTTTGAGGCTGTTCACTCTGTTATCCTCCGGGAGGGGATATTGGACTGGAATTCTATATATCTGTTATCCCTAAATATTGCTAGTCTACTGGTATGATTTTTATGTACAAAGAAATTTCAAGGAGGCCAGTGTCACACAACTGGGGTTGAGTAAAATGGAAAATGACTGAAAAGGTGGAAAGAAGCAAGTTGTGGAAGGCTTTGAATGTCAAACAGAGGACTGAATATTTGATCTCAGAGATGAGAGGGAACCATTGGACTTTACTGAGTAGGGGAGGTAATATGGCTAACCTGCCCTTTTAGAACATCACTTTAAGTGGAAGTTGGACAGAAGTGAGGAGAGATTTATGACAGGGAGACCAACCAACAGGCTATTGCAATGGTTTGGTTGTGAGGTGAAAATGATTTGTACCAGGGTTATGGCAGTCTCAGAGGAGAAAAAGAGGAATAAGGTCTTAGAGGAGAGATGTTATGAAGGTAAAAAGAGGTCTTGGCAAAAGACTGGGTATAGGAGGTGAGTACAAGAGAGGGAAAAGTCAAAGATGACACCTAAGTTACTAGTCTGGATGACTGGAAGGATGGTAGTACTTTCTATAGTAATAGGGAATTAGGAAGAGGGGAGAGTTTTGGGGGAAAGAGAACAAGTTTAGTTTTAGGTGAGTTTAACATCTAGCTCAAGATGTCTGAAGGACAGTTTGAGATTGAAACTGGAGGTCAGCAGAAAGGTTAGGGCTCAACAAATTTTAACACAGAGAAAAAAGAAAAAAAGAGAGAAAGGGGAGAAAAAAGAGAGGGAGAAGAGGGAGACAGAAAGGGAGAGGGAGAAAAAGAGAGAAAGGGAGGGAGAAAGAGACAGAGAAAAACAGAGAGAGAGAGAAAGGGAGGGAGAAAGAGAAAAACAGAGAGAGAAAGGGGGGAGAAAGACAGAGAGAAAGAGAAAAACAGAGAGAGAGAGAGAGAGAGAGAGAGAGAGAGAGAGAGAGAGAGAGAGAGAGAGAGAGAGAGAGAGAGAGTGTCACTGATCTCTTCCAAGGGGGAAATTCCTCCAAGTCTCTAGAGAAGCAAGCTGAAAGTATGAGACATACTGGAGTACTGTCCTTTCTAACATGCCTGCCAGTTTCCAAGCCTTTTTTTCTCCCCAATATTGTCTGCATTCACAAGTGTCCCTCTTGAAGAAAGAATGAAGAATAAAGATAGAAAAAGTTCTGCAAAACTCAAACACCCATTCTCTCACAGAGACAACAACAATGAATCATCATTCTCTCAATCTTTTGCAAAGTGCTTCAAGCTTGAAAAACAAGTTACACAGTAACAACAGGAGAAACGCAAATTAAAATAACTCTGAAATTCCACTTCATACACATCAGATTGGGAAAATGACAAGAGAAAAATGACAATTGTTGGAGGGGCTGTGGGAAGACAAGTACTTTCAGGCGCTATTTGTGACACTATAAATGGATCCAAGCATTCTGCAAAGCAATTTGGAATTATAGTCTCAAAATCAGCAACATCAGTACTAAGTATATATATTCCAAAGAAGTCAAAAATACTGGGAAAGGTCTTATATGTAAAAAAAATATTATAACAGTACCACTTGTTATAGTAAAGAACTGAAAACAAAATGAGTGTCCATCAATTGGAACATGACTAAAAAATTGGGATATATGAATTTAATGGAATATTATTGTATAGTAAAAAAGGATGCATATGAGAGATTCAGAGAAGCTTGGTAAGACACGTATGAATGGATACAGAGTCAAATGTGCAGAACTAAGAGAGTAATTTAATAATAACATCTAGCATTTATATAGTGCTTTAATGTTTGCAAAGTACTTTACAAATACTAACTTATTTGATCCTCTCCACCACCTTGAGGGGTAAATGCTATTATTATACAGAAAAAGAAACTGAGGCAGAAGTTAAATGATTTGCTGAAGGTCACAAACTAGTAAATTTTTGTGGTCACATTTGAACTCAGGTCTTAACTCTAGGATCAACACTTTATCGGTGATGTCACCTACCCTCCACTCTTATATTCCAGCCATCATAATATAGGGGGAAAAGAAACACTGAAAGGCTCAAGATACCTTATCAATAAAAAAATAAAAAAAATTTTAAAAAGATACCTTATCAATACAATGACCATTCCCAACTTCTGAAGACTAGTGATAAAGCATGTCTCCCACTACTTGGCAGAGAAGTGATAGACTGGAGATGCGAAATAATATATGCATTTATCAGACATGGCCAAGGCAAATTATTGTTTGACTCTACTATTTTTTCCCAAGAAAGGATGGCTTCCTATTTAGAGTCAGGAGGAGTTAGTGGTTGGATATAGATTTGAATAAGAGGGAAAGAAAAAAATAATGCATCAATCACACATCTAAAATACATAAAGTAAAACTGAAAGAAGACCCAAATGCACATAGTCATTTTGTTATTGACATATTAAATTTAATAAGTCTGTATGAAACAGAGATTCACAGTTTCATATACAATCTCCTTTTTGGTTTTTTGTATATGGAGATGTTCATGTCTGTTAATGATTATTAAGACCACAATAACAAATAATTTTAAAAATACATAAGAGAGGTACAATGCAGATCTTTGGAAATTCATTAGGAAGAGATTCATTCTTTTGAATGGCACTATTAAATACCTACTATATACAAGGCACTAGGAAAAAAATAACCAATAGCTATGTAGTCCTTGAAAATTTTTGTATGTAATCTTGTTTTTTAATTAAGCATTATTATCTCCTAAATCTACAAGCAGTTAAGAGCTTGTCCAATATCACTTTGTACTCAAACCCAGGTCTTCTGAAAAACTCTAGTCTATCACTTCTCTGCCAAGTAGTGGGAGACATGCTTTATCACTAGTCTTCATAAGTTGGGAATGGTCATTGCCTTGATAAGGTATCTTGAGCCTTTCAGTATTTCTTTTCCCCCTATATTATGGTGGCTGGAATATAAGAGTGGAGGGTAGGTGATATCACCGATAAAGTGCTGATCCTAGAGTTAAGACCTGAGTTCAGATTTGACCACAAAAATTTACTAGTTGTGTGACCCTCAGCAAGTCATTTAACTTCTGAAAGCTGTATGGAAAGCTGCTTGAAGCCACCATTTTTCTATGCATACTACTTTAACATAAGCCCTGGAGATCTATCCAGACTGAAAAAACATTCTCAACCTTTCATTACAAGTAGCATTAGATATCTGTAACAACAAAGTTCCATTAGTACTCAACAGATGAGAAGATTTTGCTTCTGGTGACATCTTCAGATGAACAGGCTGTTGATTAACTACTGGCTTTTCTTTTACCTAGAAGCTAACACATTTACATTGAGTTTTTAATCTGGTTCTTAAATGTTTGAAATTATTATTATATCTCATTTAGAGATATTGAGTTGATTCAGCGTGTTTGATTAAGGCTATGTGCTGATGCAAAGATGACACACAATGTAAAAAAAATCTAATGGGGGGAGGAAAACAATTTTCTATAATAAAGATCTCATTACCAAGATATATAAGTAATCGATTCAAATTTGTAAGACTGAATCTTTTCCCAATCAATAAACAATCAAAGAATATAAACAGATAGTTTTAAAAGGAAAAAAAAATCCAAGCTACCAATAGCCATAGGAAAAATGCTCCACATCATTAATAATGAGAAAAATGCACATCAAAGCAACGCAAATTGTCAGATTGGCAAAGTAGACCCCCCCAAAATGGAAAACAACATTAATGGAAGTATTGTCCTGTGAGTTTTTTCTCTTGAATAAATTTCATGTTGGAGAAGACATTAGTAAACAATTCCATTGCTTACTAAATCCATTTTACCACCATAGAAAAGATCAACTAATTTTAAAACTTTCAATTGCAATCCCTGATCAAATTTCTGATCAAGTTTTGAAGTTAGCTCATCCAGTTAAAACGAGGCCAGGCACATTTACTTTGTCCCCAATAGTAAACAGCTGCCCCATCTCTGCTACCTTCCTTAGATAATTATGTCATTTTCCCATTCATAAATTGCCCACTTATGGGCAAAACACAAGGTGGACTGACCTCCCCAACTGGATTTCTTTGGGAGATTCACAGTGAATTTGTGCAGGACTTCTCTTGTGTTTTGTTTGAGAATGCCAAAGAGTGTACCACCGCCATCTATTAAGATAAGGGCTCGTTAGACTGTAAGACAATGCTGCTGTAAGAGCCTCTACATGCAATTTGTTGTCACATAGATACAATGATGTATTGGTTGGCTTAAAAGGTTCAAAGTCAATGTCAACTTTCTTTTTCTTTTCTTCTGTCTCAATTGTTCCATGAGAAACAACCAGACCTTTTGAAGATAATTTGTTACAAAGTTTGAGACTTTGTTGAATAATATAGAAGGTGGTTTACATGAGAATTTATATAGATACATCTATCTATATAGAGAGATACATATAGAGATACAGTTCCAAACTCATCTTGCTAACATTTTTACCCCTCGAGAAATCTGATCTTTGGGAAGAACGATCAATGTGAGATGGCTGCAGGCCTACTTCCAGGCTCTTGATGAACTTCTTTATCTTCCAGGTTTCTATCTCTCCATCCCTAGTGCCAGCTTTTCCTCTCTAAAGGTCCAGTCTCAGGTGATAGTAACTCCTCGTTGGCAGCAGAACCATAAGACACCCAATTATTGGGATTTTTGGAAAATGTTTGGTGTAGCCTAAATGATAGGATTTCATTATGGAGTCACTTAAACTAAGTGGTCCTAATGACAATAAATAGAAAAATTATATATCACCTAAAATCTCATCATCACATTGTTTAATTTAACTTTGCAACCTCAATACCTTCTCAACTTTAGCTTCCTCTGTCTCCTGATTAGAGGGCTAGAGAGAAGAGTAAAGTAAAGAAAACTTTTCTCAAAGCTTTCTTATATAGAGGGCTTGGATCTGAACTTTTCAGATAACGCCACTTTGTGTCTTCAGCTCTGTTTGGTTTGAACTCCTTGGTTGTCATAGAAAATGGTTTCCCCTGGTGGTTCTTCCTCCTCACTCTTCCCAGCTTCCTTTTGTATGTTGCTTTCCCCCATTAGACTATAAGCTTCCTGAGGGCCGGGACTGATTTGTACCCAAGAATTCAGCATAGAATCTGGTACATAGTTGATATTACATGCAAACTGGCTTTCCATTGGACAAGGCTCCTAAATGGCTATGGCAGGTGCATGTCGACACCCATTTCGGGAATGGTTGATTACAAGTTTAGACTCACCCAATTTCTGGTCTGAATTAGGAAATTCCCCCACCAGAGTCCGTTATGGTAAGCAACCTGGGGGATTTCCTCACCACATCTGGGGCTGATTAGGAATGCCTCTTCCCATATCTGGCATTGATTACCTGTTCTCAACCAAACCCATTTTTAAGGTATAAAACTTCCCTTTTCTGACCCCACTCTGAGCATGTGCTGAGATTTTGCCATTGTGTATACCTCACGTGGCTGAATCTAAATTTTATTTTTTGCTATATAGCGTGTGTGTGTGTTTACATGTGCTTTTGTTTTTACCTGTTTGCCGCACCACATGGTAAAAAAGGCTCTTGCTTATACTAGTTTTCAGAGTACCAATTTGTAAATTGTCAAACATAGATCTTTGCTCTAACCTGAGCCTTGATGCCAAATAAAGCACCATCCTTAAACCCAGTAGTACCATTACTAGGTCTATATCCAAAAGAGACTAAAGGAAGAGAGAAAGAACCCCTATGTACCAAAAAAATATTTATAGGAGCTCTTTTGTGCTGGCAAAGAATTGGAAACTGAGGGAATGCCCATCCATTGGGGAATGGCTGAACAAGTTATGGTATCTGGTTGTAATGGAATACTGTTATGCTGTGAGAAATGATACAGGGGCTGGTTTCAGAGAAACCTTCTATGAACTGTTTTAAAAGAAAGTGAACAAAATCAGAATGGTATATGAAATAACAACAACAATGCAAAACAACTTCAAAAGATTTAAGTACTCTGATAAATGCAATGACCAATCAGAGGTGTCAAAAATATGGTCCTCAGCCACATGTATCCAGAAACTCAAATGCTTCTCAAACAAGATTAAAATGTAATTTGCAAATATTTAGTAAATAAATATAAACACAATAAAACATGTTTTCTAAGTCAATACATGGCCACTGGAATCTCTAGGTATAGTTTAGTGGCCCTTATTTCTATTTCAATTTGATGCTGCTATTCTAGAGAACCGATGATGAGACACGCTACACAATCTCACAACGAGCCGTACATTTTTGACATGGCCAATTCAGGAATTTATTTTGAATTGCTACAATGATTTTGCTTTTCTTTTTTCTTTTTAATGGGTTGGAGCAGGGTCATGGGAAGGAGAGGAAAGTTAAATATGGAGTTCTAAACAAACAAGCAAAAAGAGAACAGAAAGAAGACCAGAAGAAATCATAAGCACGAAAGAGGACACATTTGGAATTTATATGTTTAACTTATTCTAAACTTAAAAAGAAAACTGATCTCTACATAACAATGATTCCCTTTTCCCCTGTACAATCCTGTCCTGTTCTACAATATACATGGGGTATTCATTTTATTTGGTGTTTATTAATTTTAGAATAAAAAAAAGTGGGACATCTCATCGACTGGGGAATGGCTAAACATACTGTTTATATATATATAGTGGAAGATTTTTGTGCTGTAAGAAATGAAGAAAATCATGGATTCCGAGAAGTATGGAAAAATGTGTGTGAACTGGTGCAGAAGAAAGTAAGCAGAGCCAAGAAAACAACAGACACGATGACTACAAACAGAAAGAACAGCCCAGGGGTCAATGGAAAGAACGACCACACGCCAATCGGAAATCCATGTCGCAAAATGATAAATCCTGGCTCCAAAGAGGAACAAGGAGAAAATGCCCCCACTTCTGCAGAGGTGAGTGGTATATTGCACATGGTTTCAGGCTTTTTCTAAAGTACTAATCAGTTTTGCTGATTTTCCCTTTTTCTTTTAATCTTCTTTTCCTTCCTTTTTTTCTTTCTTTTGGTCTTTAAACATATTGTTATATGGGATGATTCAGAGGTGGAGGAAGGAGACTAGGTGCCATTTTTGTTAGGTGAAAATAACAAAAAACAGCACTAAAATGTATCTTAAAAGAACAATCAAAATGTGTGTAGATATGTATATATATATCCATAGATATAGAGATCTATAAATTGATAGAGATATATAGTTAGTGAGCTAAGTACTTCTTTCCTTTTAATAATGTTGGGCTAGTGCCCAATTATGCTACTTTTAAAAGCAACTTAAAGCCTTGCATTTTAACCCCTGCTCCTCATGTCCCAATCTGGGCCCACATCAATGAAAAAGTTAAAGCTGCTGGTAGAGGGTGCGAAGATCTGGATTGCCTGAGATCATCCCGATTCCTGACTGTCCTGGCAGAAGGCCTGATGGGGACCTCTGGCTCTTTGATTGCTAGCAGGACGCTGTGCTCCGGGACTCGGGGAGACAGCCAGTGATGCAGTCACTGCTGCAGTCTAGGTGAAGCAGGGGGCCCAGGGCAGGGCCGCTCCGATAATGATGGAGACATATGTTATGGCAACAGCCTTGTGCATTTGTGGTGTTCGAGAGCTCGAGTAAGAGGTCTGCGTTCCAAGAATTCAGTCCCCTCCAGGGAGGACAATGAGCAGCTGTGGGTCCAGAGGCCCCTCTCTTGTAGAGCAGGAAATCACATTTGTCTCCAGACTCAACCACAGCCCAATGAGTTTTGCAGGACAACAGGCTATTAACTAACTTTGAATGGCAAGAGTTGCAAGAAGCTGGACAGATCATGTCAGCTGGCCCTCTCATTTTACAAGAGTGTAAAGTGAGACAACAAAAATGAACAGCTTTTGTCCAAACAGAAAGAGAACTTTGAGATCTTCTCATCAAACCCTCTCATTTTACAAGAGAGGAAAAGGAAGCCCAGAGAAATGAAGTGCCATGGCAAATCTGGAAGGGTATTTAGAGACCATCTAGTCCAATATTCATTTTACAGATGAGAAAACTGAAGTCCAGAGGGGTCTTGACACATAGTTTCCGAATAAAGGAGAGTCTGAGCAGGACAGAGGTTTTTTAAAGAGTCAGGGTTGGAATCATTAAGGTGGATAACTCTCTAGCAAAGAAACCTCCTTACCAAGGAGAAAAGAAAAGTCAAGTAGGTGGGGAGCCGGAGACCATTTTCTCAATTGCTCAATCGATCTGAGTCCATTCCAGGCATAGGATTGGAAGAGCCGGTGAGGATGCAAGACAAGTCCCTTTTTGCCTCAGTTTCCCCATCTGTCAAACAGAATCAAAACGTGAATTCTGAAAGAGTTAGTGAGGTGCTAAAATAAGACCAATCTCTTGTAATCAGAAAACCCTATAGAAAGACAAGAGATGATTCCCATCGGGAACTCACTCTAGCATTTCCCAAAGAATAACCTGCCCCCCCTCACATAAGGAAAGAATTGAAAATGGACTCAGCCCCATGGCCTCTCTCCTTACTCACAGTGTGAAAATTCAGTTTAATTAAAATGACTCTCTCCAAAGTTCCCAATGATCTCTTAATTGTCAGATGTGACAGACTTTTCTCAATCTGCATCCTAACATCCCAACCTGGCAAACCTTGAAGTACTATGTGAACGCTAGCTGTCGCAAATCCTCTGCAGCATTTGATACTATTAGCTACCCTCTCCTCCTCTAGACTCTCTTCTTTCTGGGTTTTGGGGACACTGCTATTTCTTTGTTCTCTTCCTTCCTGGATGCTCACTCCTTTTTAGTTTCCTTTGCTACATCTTCATTCAGGTCTATACCAAGAGCTATACCAACCACTTTATACAATCTCATTTGGTGATATCAACTCCCATGGACTCAATTCGGATCTCCAAGCAGATGGTCCCTAACCTATTTATTTCTCCAATCCTAGTGTCTTTTCTGAGCTCCAGCTCAGTATTGACAATAGTCTATGGGACAGCTCTAACTGGATGTCCCGGATGACCTCAAATTCAAAACCCAAATCAGTCATTCTATTCCTTTCCCCTCTTCCCAACCCCCTATTTGTGTTCAGGGCACCATCCAAATCCTTTTTGTCATCCAGATTTCCAATGTCAAGTTCTTCCTTCCTCTTCTTCCTTCATTCTAACCCATTGCAAAGGCTTTTGGATTCCACTTCCTCAATATCTCTCGCATCCACCCCTTTCTCTATTTGTTCAACTTCCAACTCAGTTCAGACCTTTCTTTCCCACCAGAACAATTGTAATAGGCTCCTCCTTGGGTCTCTTGTCATAAGTGCCTCTCCTTGCTGAGACGCCCCTAAAATGCTTTTTCTACAATACAGGTTTGACCATATAATTCCCCTGCCTCCCCTATAAAGCTAGACTAGGTTTCAAATGGTCTAATTCCTGACTCAGTTTGCCTATACTCCTGGGTGCTCCCTCCTTCCTGCTTCTTTCTTGTGTTTGTGCCCTATATATTATCCAACCCATATTCCAGTGCTTACTCTCAAGAGCGGTGAGTGTCCATGATTTCCTTGTCCTGAACCCCAGTTAAAATACCATGTTCTCATGGATAGAGCACCATCCTTGAAGTCAGGAGGACCTGAGTTCAAATCTGATTTCAGACACTAACATTCACTAGCTGTGTGACCCTGGGCAAGTCACTTAACCCCAATTGCCTCAGCAAAAAGCAAAAAAAAAAAAATACCACGTTCTCAGGGGCCAGTACCAAAGGATTTCTACTTCAGCACTTAATTCTGCTTCAATACAGAAAAGCTACTGAAACTGCATTGGAGCAATTGAAGATCTATTCCAACTCAGAGCATGGGATTCTGGGACTTAGCATATTGAGGTTTCTGGAATGAAGAAACAAATAAAGTGATGATGTAAACCAGCAAAAGACTCAAAGAAAACCCTGTTGTTGATGGTTTATTTCACTTTAGAAAGGGAGGTGGGAGTATTTCTACAGAGTGACATTCCTAATTTGTGCCTGGCACACAGTAGGCCCTTAAGAAAAACTATTTTCTTTCTCCCACTTTCCTAGCCCCTTAACAAGATTGACGTCCATCACTAGAGACCACTTTTCTACTTCTGAGTTGCGAGTCCTCCCAGGTGATTGAGCCTACTCTAAGGAGCAGGTGTGAGGATCTGTTCCCAGGACTCTCCAAGCCCTGGGAAGAGCACAGGGCATTGGTCCCAGCAGACTTTTTGTGTCTCCTCCAGCCCCACCCATATCAGAAGGCAACAGTTCTTGTTTCTCATGTGCCTTAAGCCTGCCAAGAACTCAGCCCTGAGTCTGAAGGGAAAAGTTGGCAGTGAGTATGTAGCAGCCACAAGCAGCTCATCTGAATCATAAGAACAGAGTTTGCTCAGCGGTCCAAGGACCCTTGGTGATCTGGCAGGAGCCCACAGGTAAGATGTGACTTCTAGGATAGGGCTAAAGAATGGGTCTCTACACTGTCAACTCCAGCCACTGTCCAGAGCTTTGCTTCTCTTCAGTAAGAGAAAAGAGCATGACACACTCTCTTAGGTGCTGGACAGGAAACTGAGTCATCTGGACTTGAATCCTGCCTCTGACACTAATGAGCTGGGAGATTGTGGGCAAAACCTTTTACCTCTGGGAGCCTCAGTTTCCCACATCAGTAAAATGCAGGTAACGCTTTTCACATAAGGCTCTTATGAGGAAAACTTTAAGCAGCATGCAAATGAAGTATTGCCCTAATTCATTAAGAGCTGTTTTCCTCAGTCCAGCTCCAAGCAGCAGAGAGGCCTACAGATTGGTCCCCTAACTTGCCCTTTTGGTTTCCTCCCCCATTTTCTGGAGTCTCTTTCCAAGTCTTGAAATCTCCTTCACTTCATCTGATGTCTTTAGTTTTTTCCTCTTTGTCTCAGCTGCCTTCATCCTTTTGCCATTTGCCCACCCATTCCTATTCATTCCTTTTAGTCCATCCCTCTCCTTCATCCCTTTATTGTACTTCTCTTTGGGGGCCTATCCAGCAAAGATTTCAACAGTGTTCTACTTGCATCTCCACACACACACACACACACACACACACACACACACAGACACACACACACACATTACCCCTTTAGGAAATTGGATGCCTTTGTCTAGAGGGGGAACTGAGTCAATGGTCCAAGTTGAGCTGAATAACCAAGGGATCATTCTAATAAGAATGGAACCTAAGGTGAACACCCTACTCAATGACTCCAGTCTAGGCCCAGTTCTGCTTGAGTAGTCAAATTTGTGAGCAGGCTCTGGATCAGGGTAGTGGAGTATGGATGCTAGGACTCAATTGTCCAGAAAATAACATCACTGGAGGAATGGACTGCAGTCCGGAGGTTGGGGAAAATGCTCTGGAAACCTTCAAGACTGACAGAAAATAGGAACGATTATAAGCAGAAACATCGGTTGAGTGAATAAAGAAACTGGTCTTGGTTCACAAATTCTGCTGGCTTCTGGCAGGTCAATGGATAGGATAAACCAAACCATTATCTTTGAACTGTTCTTCTTGAGCCTGTCCGGTGACATCGATAAAAAGCAAATCTTTCTCTTTGCACTATTCCTGGCCACTTACCTAATGACCACAGCCAGGAAACTGCTCATCAACTCACTCATGAGCTCTGACATCTGACTCCTATTGCATGCAGGCTGGAGGGTCAGAATTCCCTTAGTTCAGGGTCAATTTTGGCACTAAATGAGTTTCAAAGTCAGCCACTGAATTTACAAAAAGGTGGCTGAATTTGCCCTGACATGGCTGGGATATATAATGAAGATACAGTGGGTATGTACCTTTTCTGGTGTCAGGCTCCCTCATCTCCAGATGAGAGCACATCTGGTCAATAGATCAGCAGCATCAGGGGTAAGGTGACTTCTGTGGTCTTAGGCACTCAACAAACCTGAGAGATCACGTGGTTGGGATTTTCAGGAAACTGCTTCAGAGAAACCAGGGACACTGGGGTCCTCGGGACAACTTTGTCTTTGACATCAGGCAAACACTGGGCTTAAGACTACCACCCACTGGTGGCAAGGTCTTAGAGAGCTTCAGGAGGAACATATAGCGTTTAAATGCTTCTAGGACTTTGGCATGGGCAATACTAAAAGGAAGAAAGGCAGAAAGATAAAAAAAGAGCAAACAAACAAACAAACAAAGGAGATCAGAAGCCAGCCCTTTGGGAAGGAGACGATCTCAAGATTTTACTGGGGAGTCTTCCTTGCATGAGTAGCACTAAGGAGAAAAGGGGGGAAAACAAAGAAAACAAACTCAAATATGTGGAGGAGAAAAAAGCCAGAAATCACAAGCCTCTGTTTCCTCCTTTGAAAGACCAAGCCTCAAGTGACCCATGTCCTGTGTAATGGGAAGCCGGGCCCTGAACTGCCTGGCAAAGGAGGCGGGGGGGAGGTCCTGGAGGCCCACACTCAGCAGTAATCAGAGCTTTGATTGGGTGGTAGGTGTGGATTGAGGGAAGCTCAAAGCAGGAGAGGTCACTAAGGCTTGGACATAGAGGGAGAGGTGTCAGCGAGAAGCAAGGAGAAGCCACTTCTGTTGCCTGGGCCAGTGGATCCAGTGCTGGAAAGACTGTCCAGGGAAGAAGAAGCCAGGTGTCAGGGAGACCCATCCCAGGCAAACAAGAGGAAAAGAAAAGCTTGAAGATAAAAGCAACTTTGTTACAGAAAGAGGAGAGACAGAGACAGAGAGGAAGAGAGATGGAGACACAGAGACACACAGAGAGAGACAAAGAAAGAGAGGGAGAGACAGGGAGAGAGAGAGACAGAGACAGGGAGAGACAGAGAGAGACAGAGAGAGACAGAGAGACAGGGAGACAGGGAGAAAGAAGGGAGAGACAGAAAGAGAGGGAGAGACAAGGAGACAGGGAGAGAGAGGGAGAGACAGAGAGGAAGAGAGATGGAGACACAGACAGAGACAGAGAAAGAGAGGGAGAGACGGAGACAGGGAGAGAGAGGGAGAGACAGAGAGACAGGGAGAAAGAAGGGAGAGACAGAGAAAGAGAGGGAGAGACAAGGAGACAGGGAGAGAGGGGAGAGAGAGAGAGAGAGAGACAGAGAGAGAGAGAGAGAGAGAGAGAGAGAGAGGGAGAGGGAGAGGGAGAGACAGGGAGAGACAGGGAGAGAGAGGGAGAGACAGAGAGATGGGAGAGAGAGGGGAGAGAGAGAGGGAGACAGGGAGACAGGGAGACAGGGAGAGAGAGGGAGAGACAGAGAGGAAGAGAGATGGAGACAGAGAGAGACAGAGAAAGAGAGGGAGAGACAGAGAAAGAGAGGGAGAGACAGAGAAAGAGAGGGAGAGACAGGGAGAGAGAGAGGGAGATACAGAGAGACAG
>JAJPUD010005046.1:13359-43625 GCA_023553655.1 Myrmecobius fasciatus | reverse complement strand
TATATATATATATATATATATATATATATATATATATATATATATGAAAATAAAAATAAATAGTGAAAACTGAAATCTCCTATGATAAAAGGTGACCATAAGTGGTAGTGACCATTGTGCCTGGGACAGGAAATGAACTCATGTCATAAAGGGTAAGATGAAGCAATAATGGAAATGACAAATTCTGGAGGGCTAAATTTTGGGTAATTCTGTTCTGGAAAAAACAAAAAGGCCCAAACAAAAAGAAATGCTTGAACTATTCTCATAAGCTAACCTCTATTCAAATAAAAGCCAGGGTTGCTATATGGAAGATATAGACATTATTTGACTGGGGTCGGCAGGTCACCCAAAATGTTTATTATTAGGAAGTAGTCTGATATCTTTGTCTGACCTAAAGTAATAGGATGCGTTCTGTTTCTAGTCAATTCCAATTCGGTAATTAATTCCAATGACTACATGTACACTGATGCATTGTTGGTGGACCTGTGAACGGATCCAGCCATTCTGGAGAACAATTTGGAGCTATGCTCAAAAAGTTATCAAACTGTGCATACCCTTTGACCCAGCAGCATTTCTATTGGGCTTATATCCCAAAGAAATCATAAAGGAAGGAAAGGGCCCCACATGTGCAAGAATGTTTGTGGCAGCCCTTTTTGTAGTGGCTAGAAACTGGAAACTGAATGGATGCCCTTCAATTGGAGAATGGCTAAACAAATTATGGTATATGAATATTATGAAATATTATTGTTCTGTAAGAAACGACCAGCAGGACGATTTCAGAGAGGCCTGGAGAGACTTGCATGGACTGATGCTGAGTGAAATGAGCAGAACTAGGAGATCATTATACACAGCAACAACAATACTATATGACGATCAATTCTGATGGACATGGCTCTCTTCAACAATGAAATGTTTCAAACCACTTCCAATTGTTCAGTGAAGAAAGCCATATGCACCCAGAGAGAGGGATGTGAAATGTGGGCCACAACATAACATTCTCATACCCTTGATTGCTGTTTGCTCACATTGTGTTTTCTTTATCTGATATGTCTTTTGTGTAGATACGATTTTTCTTGCACAACAATGATAAGTTTGGAAATATGTATACATATATTCGATTTGCCAAATATTTTAACATAATTAACATGTAGTGGATATCCTGCCATCTAGGGTAGGGGTGGGAAGTTGGGGAAAATCTGTAACAGAAAGCTACGTAAGGGTTAATGTTGAAAAATTACCCATACATATGTTTTGCAAATAAAATAAAATTTAAAAATAAAAAAATAAAAAAGAATAGAAGCCATCCCCCAATTGATAAATGATCAAAAAATATGAACAGATAATTTTTAGATGAAGAAATTAAAGCCATTTCTAGTCACAAGAAAAACTGCTCCAAATCACTATTGATCAGAAAAATGCAAATTAAGATAACTCTGACATACCACTTCACACCTGTCAGATTGGCCACGATGACAGGAAAAGATAATGATGAATTTTGGAGGGGATGTGGGAAAACTGGGACACTAATACATTGTTGGTGGAGTGATGAACTGATCCAACCATTCTAGAGAACAATAGGGACCTACTCTCAAAGGGCTACAAAACTGTGCATATCCTTTGATCCAGCAGTACCTCTCTTGGGCCTGTATCCCAAAAAAGGTCATAAAAAGGGAAAAGGATCCACATGTGCAAAAATATTTGTGGCAGCCCTTTTTCATAGTGGCAAGGAACTGGAATCTGAGTGGATGCCCATCAATTGGAGAATGGCTGAATAAATTATGGTATATGAATGTTATGGAATATTATTGTTCTATAAGAAATGACTAGCAAGATGATTTCAGAAAAGCCTGGAGAGACTTGCATGAACTGATGCTGAGTGAATTGAGTAGAACCAAGAGACTATTGTACACAACAACAAGATTATGTGCTGATCAAATGATGGACTTGGCTCTTTTCAACGAGGTGATTCAAGCCAATTCCAATAGCCTTGAGATGAAAAGTCATTTGCATTCAGAGAGAGAACTATGAAGATTGAATATGGATCACAGCATAGTATTTTTACCTTGTTGTTGTTGTTTGCTTGTTTGTTTTTTCTTTCATCTTTTGATCTGATTTTTCTTGTGCAGCATGATAAATATGAAAATATGTTTAGAAGAACAGCACATGTTTAATCTATATTGGATTGTTTGTTGTCTATGGGAGGGGGAGAGAGGAGGAAGAAGGGAGAAAAATTTGGAACACAAGGTTTTGTAAGGGTGAATGTTGAAAACTGTGTATTTGAAAAATAAAAAACTATTAAGATATTTAAAAAAAAGGAAAGGTTTAGGAGAGCTTCTATGGAGAATGGGATAGTGAATTGATAAGGGAAGGGTAGGGGATTGTCTAGCAGAAGTGAGGGCCTAGTTAGGACTTTGTAAACTAAATCTGTAGTGGACCCATCCAGAATGATTGTGTAATTTTCTTTGCCTTTTTTTAGTAGCATGTATGTAGGAGTGAAGGCAGTAGATGGTGGTAGTAATTCAAGACTTGACAAAGCCCGGTGGTGATATAAGGGGGACAGAGACACAGGAGAAGAGGGCAGTATAGAGTTGAACTATGTCACCAAGAGAGCAAGATGGAGAAAAAGGAGAGAGTAACTAGTGCAGGAGTGAACACCTGAGAGAAAACCTAGCAATCAAAGGACTGGAGGTCACAGTGTTGAGGAAGAGTAGGGTTTGGCAAGAAAAAGCCAAAGGAGGAGTAGAAAGTCATAGATCATGGTGAGAGAAGGGAATTTTAAAATTCTTGAAGGTGGTACATTTGTGGATGATGGCAAGATAAAGGTTAGGATCATTGTCTATGCCTCTGCTTGGGAACTATCAGTCTTTAGACCCTGAAAGGGGTTACCATTTGCTAGTCAGTCAACATTTATTAAGCCGCTACTACATAACAAGCCCTGTGCTGAATGCTGGGGAGATAAATATGAAAAAGACAATTTTTACCCTCAGCAAGCTTATGATCTAGTGGGAGAAGACAACACACAAAAGGAAGATAAAAAGGGGGAGGATAATTGGTTCAGAGGACTGATGGAAAAATCTAAAGAGGTTCCACTGACCTGAGTGGCCTCCTTAAATGGAAGTTTGGGGAGAACCTCATCATTGTGCTCACCAATCAGAGCAGATAGAGGGATTTTTGCCACTCCAAATATTGCCGATTTAAGGGCTCCAAAGAACTGGCTCCTCTTAAGTAGTTGTCCCAAGCTTTCACTGGTCAGCTTGACCTCTTCCCATCAAGCATCATAAAAAGTGAGTAAACCCATTTATCCAAGCAAGCAGCAAATAAGAAGTAGAAAGCTTTCTGGATAGAATAAATCTGTAAAATACACAAGAATGAATAGCCTTATCTGATGGGAGAAGGAACTCAGCTTAAACCAAGGGAGAGAGACCCCAGCCTCACTCAGGAGTAAATCAGGGCCATGCTAAGGAGTTGGCTCCCCCTACAGGGCCTATAACCTCCAAATGTTTTCATCCTCATTTCCCTGAAGTTGGGGTCCAAACAGTCTGCAACCAGACACGGCTCTCCCAGAAGCTCCAATTCCACCTGTCAAATAACATCAGGATTCTCTCCACCACTTAGGGGGGCTTCTCCACTCCAGAACTGGCAAAAGGTCTATGTCATTCATAGTGCTGGGGATACAAATAAGAGGGAATAGTCCCTACCCTCAATGAGTTTACAGTGAAATGGCGGAAGACAACGTGCAAAAAGAAGCAGAAAAATGGGAATGGGGGAAAGGAGAGGAAGGTAGCTAACCAGTATGGTGGAGTTCAATGAGGGAAATGTAGCTGATGGAAAATGAAGAGCTGGTTGGTTTGTGAGCCCTCTTTAAATGGAGGCTTTAGAGGAGTCTTTTGTTCTACCCTCTAGCTCTCCAATCAAACAGAAAGTACTGAGGGTACTGAAGAGGTATTGATAGGGAATAGCTTCTAGGGGGAATATAGCAATCATTTTAAGGCTCCTTGACCTTAGAGTTCTGCTGTTCTAACAACCTGTCAATGATTCTGAAGTCTTCTAGCTTTAGAAATAGTGATCCTGGGATTGCCCTGACCTTCACGTGCTCTCGTTCTGATAATCTGTCAATGATTCTAAAGCCTTCTAGCTTTAGAATAGGCCCACAAACATTACTGACAGACATATAATCTGTTGCTCAGTGATAACCAAGTTCCTGAGACAGTAGTGAATAGACCACCCCTCAAACCTACTTGTAAGCCATAAAATTAGCAAATCAGTAACCTGAAACTCTGGTCTAACTTTGTCCTATAAATCTATCTCCTTTGTCTTGGTACTTGCTAAATTCTTCAATTGGCGTTACAATTACAATACACTTTGTCCGCTGACTTGGATATGGGTTCAAACCTGCACATTCTCTTGAGACACTCGCAACACTGGTCTGCAACCTTCAAGCTTTGGGGGGCTCTTTCAGAGCCTCAACAGTATGAGATCCAAAATTGATGCATTCTCAAAGGATGATGAGTTTTCTGCCGAGATTTCCTGGGAACATGAAGATGATGATGGATAACATGGATTCCTTTTTTTTTTTCAGAAACTGTGTATTTATATCTTTTGGCCATAATGTGTGGAACATAGTAAGTATTTATTAAATGCTTGTTGATTTGATTTGACTGCCTTTACCTTTGAGTTACTATCGAACTCTGGCAATTCTCCTTTTCTTTCTCCCCCTCACTCATCCCATTTCTTTTGAGATTGCTGTCTCTTCCATTTACATTTTGTATTCACTTTACCTAATTCCATGAAGTAATCTATTGGTATACTGAGTGGTGTGATATTGAATGCTACTATTTAGGAAATGGGTCGGAACACTTCTGTTGTAGTTTAAACCTAAATCTGGCTGAGTCGATCAGGTTCAAGGTTTTTTGTGGGGGTTTTTGTTGTTGCTGTTGTTGTTCATAATAGGCCTCCGTGAACCATTAAAAACCCAATTAAAACTTCTTTAATAATTGAAATTTTAAAACATGTAAAATAAATTTAAAAGGATATAAGACACAATTCTCTTTCCATAATCAAGAACTGAAGGAAGCACCCTGAAGGCACTTTGAGCTCCGGAAAGTATTTTTGACAAATTTCATTGACCCCAAGACAATCCTTTTATAATTCAAAGCACCACATGAGACAGAGCCTAAAGACTGGGTGGAGAATAGGCTGTGGCCACCTGGACTGCAATCAACTTTGGGCTTGATTGAGGAGTCCTGCTGTGCCTTTGGATGGAGGAATCAGCAACTCCTTCTTGCCTGGGTATTGAGGGTTGGGTCAGAGACTAATGGTCCCCGAGTGTCTTTGGGAAAAAGACTCTTGTGGAGGAAATTTCCCCCAGGAGTTTATCAAAAGATCTTTCCAGAGACTTCATCCTCTCTTTTGAATGTATTTCTTTGGGATTCTGCCAGCTCACCCTTGGAGATGGGGGGAAGGTGGATTTCTGGCTCTTCCTATCAACACATGACAATAAAAAGAAATTCTTGCCTCGATGACCTGAAATTGGACACATCAAATCCTTTGTCGTCTCTTCTGCTTCATGTAGAACAGGTCAAACAACAGCTAGGGTGTGCCACAGTGGAGAGAATGCTAGACTGGAGACAGGAAGACCTGAATTCCAATCGGGCTTCAGACCCTCACTAACTCTGTGACTTTGGGCAATTCCCTTTTTTTGTCTCAATTTCCCCATCTGTTAAAAGGGGATGATAGCATAAAAATAAAAGAATTGTTGTGAGAATTAGATGAGATAATAATTGTAAAGCGTTTAGACATAGTAGGTACCATATGTGATGCTGCTGCTGCTCTCTCTTAATGGGCTTCTTTCCCCTCCTTGATTTTCTGCCTAGGTTCATTCCTCAAGGTCAACATTCTCCCAAAAAAAAAACATCCCTCATACTCTCCCCATCTCATCTCAGTGATTTTGAGTCTCTGGCTGGTATTGTAGAAACCCTATTCCCTTCTCAATGCTACTTCCAAATGTCGGGATCCCAATCTACTGGCCCCTTCCATTGTATGTACTCTGTAATTCCTGCTCCATAATTACCAAACTCCAATTTGTCTGAAAGCTTTTCTTTTCTCACTCCCTCCATCATCCAGATCTCACTGGGATCCCGACCCCAATGGGATCATGAAGAGTCGGACATCCCTGAAATGACAACAGCAACAAAGATGCCCAGTTTTCCCAGCAGTTTTTGTCACATAGTGAGTCCTTCCCCAGAAACTAACTCTGCCTTTCTCTATCTCTCTATACCTAGCACTCCCCTCAGAACCTCCATTTAGAGTCAGCCATCTCTTCATTTTCCGCTCCTCTGGATTTCAATATCATGGCCCCAAGTGCTGATTACCTTTGGCCCTCCTTTTCAGCTTCCTTTTGTGTGTTTTTTTCATTAGATTGTAAACTCTATGATGTCAGGAATTTTCTCTTTCATTTCTGGCCACCCTTTCCAGTAATCTTGGGGAAGTTGTAATATCGTTTCTTCCCCACTGTCCCATCCAAACTCTCCATCAACAACCTCTCGTCCTTTGAGATCAATTCAATCCAAATGTATCATTAAATCTAAATCATAGTAGATGTTATCTATCAACTTCCAGGTCATTCCTTTCCCTTCCTCAGTGTCTGACTAATAGTCTCTCTTCTCCCCAACTGCTTCCCTCATAATTTGAGACCCCAACATACACATTGACAGTCCCCCAACTACCCTAACTTCCCAGTTGCATAATTAGTTAATTTCCATGACCTGCTCCTCCATTCCACCTCATGTACACTCAGAGATAGTCATATTCGTGTGTTTTACTTCCATGTTCATAAATCTTTATCTTATGATCTTTTACTGTTCTAACTTTCCCTATACCTTGCAACCATTAATTCTGTTCTTTGTCCTCACCATGCCTTCCAATCCCTCCTTCCCTTAGTTCTTTCCCGGGCTACAAACTGTACTCTTCTTCCTTCCTTATTTCAATTCCTTGGTGAATCAGTTCAACTTTATACCATCTTCTAAAACTGAATCCCTTGCCCCCTGGTCCTTTAAATGATCATTCCTTGCTAGACTGCATACAAGCTATATGTTGTCACCTTATTTCTTTAACTTATATGCAGAGTACATCATCGTGAAATGTCAAGCTGGATGAATCAAAAGTTGGTATTAAGGTTTCCAGGAAAAAATATCGACAGTCTCAGATATGGAGATGATACTACTCTAATGGCAGAAAATAAGAAAGAATTAAGAAGCTTCTTGATGAATGTAAAAGAGGAAAATACAAATACTGGCTTTGAAGCTTAACACAAAAATATCTCGCCAACTGGTTCCACTACTTCCTGGCAAATAGAGGGAGAAGAAATGGAAGGAGTACTTAAAAGACGCTCCTTAGAAGGAAAGCTATAGCAAATATGGATAGCACACTAAAAAGCCTGAAATATCAATCACCTTGCTCACAAAGGTCTCCATACTCAAAGCTATGGTTTTTCTTAGTAGGAAAGCTGAGTGCTGCAGAATTGATGCTATTGAATTGTGGTGCTGGAGAAGCCTTTTGAGAGTCCCTTGGACAGCAACCGATCAAATCGGTTCATAATTAAAGATATTAATTCAGGTTATTCCCTGGCAGGTCAAATGCTGAAGCTGAAGCTTAAATAATGAGAAGATGGGATTCATTGCAAACGATTCTGATGTTGGAAAAGATGGAAGGCAAAAGGATAAGGGGGTGGTACGAGATGCACAGAGAGCATCACAGAAACAATGGACATGAACTTGGACAGACTTGGAAAGATAGTGATTAAGCTCATCCCCTCTACTCTCAAGCCACCCGAGAGAGCATAACTCTGTTGGACTGGCCACATTGAATGCCAAATGTACAATCGCCAAGGAAAAAAAAATTGTTTTTTGGAGAACTCACACATAGGGCCAGCACTCACAAGGTAGTCAGAAAAAGTGATACAAGGATAGTCTCAAGGTCTCTCAAGAACTTCAGAATTGATTGTATGACATGGAAGACACTGGCACAGGATCGCCCACCATGGCGTGTCCCCATCAGAGAAGGTGCTGTGCTCTATAAACAAAGCAGAATTGAATTAGCTCAAAGGAAAAGCTAACTAAGCAAAATTAGAGAAGCTACCCCAAAGGCTCATATGGACTATTTGTGTCTGACCTGTGGCAGAGCATTCTGAGCTTGTATTGGTCTGATCAGCCGTAATCGACACACTGAAACTTGATTCTAGCATAGTGATGTCATTTTAGTCCTCTTCGAAAACGAGGGAAAACGACTAATTTGTATACCTTGCACTTAGCACAATTCCTGGTACATAGTAGTCACTAAATAAATGCTTATTGCATTGTTTTGATCCTTTACTATTGTTCATTTGAGTTTATTGTTTTATGTTTCTTTCTATACAACTCTAGTCTTTTCATCAGGAATGCTTGGAAAATGTATTTCATTAAAGAATTTCCCTATAGAGTATATTCAGTTTTGCTGGGTAAGTTGTAAATCTATATCCTTTGCCTTCTGGAATATTGTATTCCAAGCTCTTCTGACTATGGCTCCTTGGTGTTTGAGGTTTTTTTAATAGCTTCATGTAATATTTTTTCTTTGACTTTGGATTTTAGCTATAAGGTTCCCGAGAGTTTTAACTAAGATTTCCTTTAGGAGGTGACATGTAGTTTCTTTTTGGACCTATCCTCTAATTCTAGGAGATCTCTGCAGTTTTCTTTAAGGTTTCTTTAAATATAATATCGAGGTGTTTATTTTGGTTATGACATCTGAAGGTAGCACAAAATTCTTAAATTTTTCCCTCTCCAATATGTTTTCTAAGTCAGTTTCTTTTTTGCTATATTATATTCTATGTATTCAGTCTTGACTTTTGAAAAGTATGTCTTGGGTCATAGAGACATTTGCTTTGATTTTTATTCTAATTTTCAAGAAGTCTGTTGCTTTGACCTCTTGCACTAAGATGTTATTTCCATTCTTTCCATAATTTCCATTTCTTTTCGCATTTTTTCCATTAGCATTCTCATTTCATTGACAAAGTTAGTTTGACACTTGTTTGTAAACTCTTGCTTCATCTCTTCCAGGAACTCTAGTTGAATTTGTGCGTGAGCTGTGTTTTTATTTGAAATTTTGATTGTAGATATTTTGGAGTCATCCTTTACCTCCAAATCTGTATCATATGCATCCCTGACGGCACGATAATTTTGTATGGTAAACTTTCCTCCCCTTAATCATCCCTCCAGCCTATTTTCCAACTTTGGAATTGTTGTTAGGGCCTGTCTCTGGGCACTTCTGTAGGGATGGCCTTGGCTGGTTCCGGTCCTGGTTTCTTGGGACATCGAGTGTTCTGTTATTCCAGCCAAATCCAGCTGGCTGCTTGTTTTTGTATAGTCTTCCAGATAAGAATGGGGTTTTGTTTTTACATTTTTAAATAAAGTTTTTTTGGAACACAGCCAGGCTTTTTCATTGATGTAGTGACTGTCCGAATTCATGCTATTGCAGGAGACTTGAGTAATTGCAGCAGAAATAATATGTGATGCTTTCATTTCTTTGCACTGCTGCTCAGGGCAGTACAAATCACAGATAGGCAGTTATGACTTGGCAATGTTTCAAGCGCCATATGTGTTACTGTACCATGAAATTTCATTTTTGTGATTACCAGTGCATACCCATCATGTCAAAACAAGAAAAGAATAGAGAAGAAACCTAGTTTTGTTACCATTCATTTTTTGAGCTTAGAACCCAGACAGAAAGTTTCCTGAAATAGACAAAGCACTCCCAACCACTGTTATTGAACTGTAGCACATCCCCTTCATATACCATAATTTCTTTGACCATTCCCCAATTGATGGACACTCCCTCAGTTTCCAGATCTTTGCTATCACAAAAAGAGCTTCTGTAAACATTTTTTGTATATGCGGGTTCTCTTCCTTTTTCTTTCATCTCCTTGGAGGCATATACCCAATAACAGTATCACTGAGTCGAGAGATGAACAATTTAATACCCTTTGGACATAGGCCCAAATGACTTTCTGACTGGTTCACAGCGGCCAACAATCCATCTTTCCCCACATCCCTTCATGCATTTGTCATTTTCCATTTTTGTCATCTTAGTCAAGGTCTGAGGTGATATTTCAGAGACATTTTCATCTGTCTTTCTCTAATTATTACCAATTTAGAGCATTTTTCATATGGCCATTCATACCCTAGATTTCTTCCTTTGAAAACTGCCTGTTGAAAGACTATAGGATGATCAATTCTGATGGACATGGTTCTCTTCAACAATGATGTGATTCAAACCAGTTCCTATTGTTCAGCGATGAAGATAGTCATATACATCTAGAGAGAGGCCTGTGGGAACTGAGAGTGAACCACAACACAGCATTTTAATGCTTTCTGTGAATATTTCCATGCATTTTGTTTTCCTTCTTAGGTTGTTTTTTCTTCTTCTCTTTCTAGATCTGATGTTTCTTGTGCAGTAAGATAACTGTATAGATATGTATACATGTATTGGATTTGTCATATAATTTATCCTATTTAGCATGTATTAGATTACCTGTCATCTAGGGGTGGGGGTGGGGGGAAGGAGGGGAAAAGCTTGGGAAAAAAAGTTTTTGCAAAGGTCAATGTAGAAAAATCACTCATATGTTTTGTAAATAAAAAGCTTTACTATTAAAAAAAAAAAAAAGAAAACTGCCTGTTGAAATCCTTTGACTATTTACCAGTTTACCAATTAGGGAATTTGACTATGTTCTCTATATAGCTTAGAAATGAAACCTCTTTTAGAGAAACTTGCTGCAAAGATTTCCTCCCCAAGCCCCACCCTTGCTTAGTTTTCTACTCTCTTCTGAGCCCTCTTCTCCCTCATACTACTTCATTTAATGATCTAATCAGTTCCCATGGAATAAATTATCATCTCTTCTGCAGATGGATTTCAGAGATAATTATCCAGCCCTAACTTTCCATTTCTCTTGACCTCCTATCTCACACCTTCAGCTGAATCTTGGTCTTTTCCATGGACATCTTAAACTCAAAATGCACAAACCTGAACTCGTTACCTTTCTATCCAAACCCTCCCCTTTACCCAACATTGCTATTATTAAAGGCAGTAGCAACCTCCTGGTCACTTAGGTTTACAACCTAGGTGTTGTCACCCTTGACTCCTCAACCTTTCTTACACCCTCGAAAATTCTTGCAAATTCTTGTTGGGTTTTTTTTTTTGTTTTGTTTTGTTTTTTTGCTTTTTGCTGAGGCAACTGAGGTTAAGTGACTTGCCCAGGGTCACACAGCTAGGGAATGTTAAGTGTCTAAGACCACATTTGAACTCAGGTCCTCCTGACTTCAGGGTTGGTTCTCTATCCACTGCATTTTAACCTCTTAGCAAATCTTGTAAATACCTGTGATATTGCCATCACTGGTGCAGGCACTCATTATTTCATGTCTAAACGAACACAAAAGCCGTCCGGTTGGTCTCTTTGACGCAAGTCTTCCTGCACTCCAATCCATCCTCCATTCAGCCACCCATGGGATTTTCCTAAAGCACAGGTCTGACCACGTCTCTCCTCTCTTCACTCTAGTGACAATGGCTTTTTAACTATTCAATGACCAAGGCGTTTCTTCTCCTGACTTCTCATATTTTCATGAACTGTCCCTCATGCTTGGAATGCTCTCTCCCTCCTCACCTCTACTTCCTGATATTTGTGGCTTCTTTCAAGTCTTAGATAAAATCCTAACTTCTGCAAAGAAGCCTTTCTTGGTTCCCCATCATGCTAGTGCCTTCCCTATAATATTGTGAGGTATTAACCGTTTCAATAGTTTTTCAGTCATGCTGGAGTTCCTCATAACCCCACTTGGAGTTTTCAGGATAAATATAGTTGAGTGGATTGCCATTTCCGTCTCCAGCCCATTTTATACATGAGGAACTGAGGCAAACAGGGTTAAGTGACTGGCTGAGCACTCTATTCACTGTGCCACCTAGCTGCAAATTAATGATTGACTCACTGAGGATGAGCTGTGTTCCTGGTGGCCTTTAAAAAGGAAGGTCACCCCAACAAGATGATTTCAGAGAGGTCTGGAGAGATTTGCATGAACTGATGCTAAGTGAAATGAGCAGAACCAGGAGATCATTATACACGGCAACAACAATACTATATGAGGATCAATTCTGATGGACATGGCTCTCTTCCACAATGAGATGTTTCAAACCAGTTCCAGTTGTTCAGTGAGGAAGAAAGCCATCTACACCCAGAGAGAGGCCTGTGGGATCTGAATGTGGACCACAACATAGCATTTTCACACTCTTTATTGATGTTTGCTTACATTATGTTTTCCTTCTCAGGTTTTTTTTTTTTCCTGTACAGCAAGATAACTGTATAAAGATATATACACAAATTTGATCTGTCAAAGAGTTTAACATAATTAACATGTATTAGACTTCCTGCCATCTAGGGGAGGGGGTGGGGGGTAAGAGGGAAAAATTTGGAACAGAGAGCTTTGCAAGGATCAATGTTGAAAAATTACCCATGCATATGTTTTGCAAATAAAAAAAAATGGAAGGTCACCTTACTCTGAAAGAGTCAGCTTGATTGGTCAGTCATGAGAAGAACTAAGGACTAAGCTCTGAGGACTTGTTCTTCATCCTTTCACTCATGCCTTCTGAAGTGTAGGCAAAGAAGAGAGAATGTTGTTTTTTCCTCTCCCACCCATCAGTAATAGTGTCTTGAAGAAACATGATTGGAGGATACATGCTTGAATGAAGCCTGAGAGAATACATGGACATTGATTCTTGAACTTGAATGCCCTGTGTAGAGGAAGAGGGATTCTGAATTGTATAGATGGCATGGTCCTAGAATTCTGTCCATGGAAGAAAATTTGCAGGGAAGCATTGACTTTGTTTTTTTTATTAAACATATTTTTTATTTGCAAAATATATGCATGGGTAATTTTTCAACATTGATCCTTGCAAAGCTCTCTGTTCCAAATTTTTCTCTCCTTCCCCTCACCCTTCCCCTAGATGGCAGGTAATCCACTACATGTTAACTATGTTAAAATATACGATAAATTCAATATATGTATACATATTTATACAGTTATCTTGCTGCACAAGAAAAATCGGATCTACAAGAAAAAACCTGAGAAGGAAAACAAAATGCAAGCAAACATCAACAGAAAGCGTGAAAATGCTACGTTGTGGTCCACACTCAGTTCCCACAGGCCTCTCTCTGGGTGTAGATGGCCTGTGGACTTCTTAAGTTTAAGAGATCCAGGAATTGGATCTTCCAAGTCAATATTCTCCAAAGTGATGCCCCTGTACCATGGACTGATTCATGAACAAGGGAACCATGAGAAACCAACAAAATAGCAAGATGAGGGCTAAAATTCTACCCTCCATATGACAACCAGTTGTTGGGTATATTTTGAACACTTCTTCACCATTCCATTTACTAATTATGATCCAGCATTCCCTGATTCCACCCTTTCCCATCCTTATGCAAGCTCCTAATCTCTCCCATTCTGTATTAGATATCACTTTCTTAGGGCAATTGTAACCTAACTTGGACTTATGGGTCCAGGCATTGATAACTGCGTGGGGATCATGTTAAAATCCTCTTCCTCCTGAAGGAATTTGTGGCCAAAGAACTGGAGATCATTATTGAATACAAAGTAGATGATTTTGATTATATTAAATTAAAAAGGTTTTATACAAACAAAACGAATGCAGACAAGATTAGAAGGGAAGCAATAAACTGGGAAAACATTTTTACATTGAAGTGTTCTGATAAAGGCCTCATTTCTAAAATATATGGAGAATTTATTCAAATTTATAAAAACTCAAGCCATTCTCCAATTGAGAAATGGTCAAAGGATATGAACGGACAATTTTCAGATGAAGAAATTGAAACTATTTCTACTCATATGAAAAGATGCTCCAAATCACTATTGATCAGAGAAATGCAAATTAAGACAACTCTGAGGTACCACTACACACCTGCCAGATTGGCTAAGATGACAGGAAAAGATTATGATGAATGTTGAAGGGGATGTGGGAAAACTGGGACACTGGTACGTGGTTGGTGGAACTATGAATGCATCCAACCATTCTGGAGAGCAATTTGGAACTATGCTCAAAAAGTTATCAAACTGTGTATACCCTTTGATCCAGCAGTGTTTCTACTGGACCTATATCCCAAAGAGATCTTAAAGGAGGGAAAGGGACCCACATGTGCAAAAATGTTTGTGGCAGCCCTTTTTGTAGTGGCTAGAAACTAGAAACTGAGTAGATGGCCATCAGTTGGAAAATGGCTGAATAAGTTATGGTATATGAATGTTATGGAATATTGTTGTTCTATAAGAAACGACCAGCAAGATGATTTCAGATTAGCCTGGAGAGACTTACATGAACTGATGCTAAGTGAAATGAGCAAAACTAGATCATTATACAGGGCAACAAGAAGACTATATGATGATCAATTCTGATGGATGTGGCTCTCTTCAACAATGAGATGATTGAGGCCAGTTCTAATTGTTTAGTGATGAAGAGAGCCATATACACCCAAAGAAAGGATTATGGGAGTGTGGACCACAATATAACATTTTCATTCTTTTTGTTGTTGTTTGCTTGCGTTTTATTTTCTTTCTTTTTTTCAGTTTGATTTGATTTTTCTAGTGCAGCAAGATAATTGTATAAATATGTATGCATATATTGGATTTAACATATACTTCTACCATGTTTCAATTGGAACACAAGGTTTTGCAAGGGTTAATGCCAAAGAATTATCCATGCATATGTTTTGAAAAACAAAAAGCTTTAATAAAACAATCCCCTTCCTCCCTTAGTAAATCTATCCCCTGGCCCCAGATCACCTTTTGTCTGTGACTTTGGGTCCCTTGATTTTCCCTGCAATATAGGCCAATGTCTTTTGAATAAGAGCAACAGTTTTCCTTCCTTTCATTTTTGGTAGGACTGAATAAATTACACACAATAAACAGGCATGTATGTGCAGTGATCTACATTTCAGATATTGTCTTTCTCCCCAAACCAATCCTTTTTCTAAACTTCCCTATTTTTGTTGAGGGCATCACCATAATTTCAGTCATAGAAGTTTTTACCTGTTTTCACATTACGGCATGTAGTGGTGATATGCCATAATTTTTTATAGCAAGTAACAAATTTTGCAAGGGCCTAGGAGAAAGACTTTTTAAATATGAAACCTAATTTAAATAATGAGATTATTTCACATTTAAAAGAAATCATGAAAAGGAATGGAATAGTACATTCCAATAAGCAAAGGAGCTCAAGCTCAACTTATCCTACAGATCCTACAAAATCAACCATAATTATTCGTGCAAAAATATGGATATTCGATGAAGAGGTATTTGAAACATTGATGAAAAAAAGAACACAGTTGAGCACATTGTTCAATTTGGAAACATGCCAAATAATGGATGCATAATGTTTTCCTTCCTGGTTTCCTGTAGCATTATCTCATTTTTGAAATAATTTTGAAGCTTACGAATGATATGTCTGGGTGACTTTAATTTTAGTCTCCTCTCCCCAGTAGTGTTTGGTGAATTCAATTTACAAAATATCTATTCTCAGTTCTTCTGGGAAATTTTGTTCTATGATTCCTGAACATTCTTCACAGGTAGCAGAAAGGCCAACAATTCTTAGCTTTCCCCTGTTTGATGTATTCTTCATACCTTTCAATTTCATGTAATTTCTTCCAAATCTTCATCCCACTTTTTTTTTCTATTTTCAGTCATGATAAATCTATCATGAAAGGCAATGTTACATATTAGATATGGTATTTTCATCTTTTTTATTGTTGTTGCTTGTTTGATTGTTTTTTTTTCTTTTTCATGTTTTTTTTTCCTTTTGACCTGATTTTTCTTGCACAGCATGATGAATATGGAAATATGTTTAGAAGAACTGCACATGTTTAACCTATATTGGATTACTTGCTGTCTAGGGAGGGAGAGAAGAGGGAAGAAGAAAAATTTGGAACACATGGTTTTACAGAGGTGAATGTTGAAAACTATCTTTGCATGTATTTTTAAAAAATAAAAAGCTATTAAAAGTACCATTGGGAAGGTACCTAGGTGGCATAATAGATGGAGCCCCTAAAAAGATTTAAGGGACTTGCCCATGTTCATGCAGTTAGTAAGTGGCAATGATGAGATTTGAATCTAGATACTTGGACTCCAAATCACTTACTTTTTTCATCATACTGCACTCTTTTCTATTTTCTACTTTCGTTTATTTTATTAATGCATTGATATTATTCATATACATCCCTAAGTCTCTGAGCGTCATCACCTTGCCCTGTGATCAGAACATGAGTTTTTATTTGGGAGAAACCATAGAGATGACATAGTCCATCATTCTTCTAACCAGCCAGTTTCCTAACTTTGGCATAATCCTTGATTTCTCACTCTATCTCACCCTCACTGTCCAATCAGTGGCCAAATCTGGCCACTTCTACCTCTCCAACATTCTCCCCATTCCTTAGCTGAGATCCTAATCACCTCTCACCTAGATGATTGTGCATGTCTCCTAACTGATCGACTTGCCCCAAGTCTCTCTCCACTTTAATCATCCCCCCACAGACCACCAAAGTGAGTTCCCAAATACAGGTTTTCCTTACTCAATAAACTCCTATTAGTTCTAGGATCAAATATAAAGTCAGTTTCCCCCCCGCCCAAACTGCCTTTCTAGTCTCATTACACATCATTGTCTTCTTTGACACTTGGATCCAGCAAACTGGACTTACTGTCCAGTAAATAAGTACTATGCATCTCCATGTCTCCTATCACCTGTCACCCAAGCCTGAAACACTCCCTCCTCCCTCCTGTCTTTTTAAATCCCTAGTTTTCTACAAAATTCAGCTCAAGTGTCTTCTACAGGAAGCCTTTGTGATCCATACCACCCTAACTACTAGTCCCTTGCCTTCAAAATTACCTCGAATTGATTTTGTCTCTATCTATACGAGTACCTAGTATCTTCCCTAATGTAAGCTCCTTGAGGGCATGGATTACTTAGTTTTTGTATCACTGAGACCTAGGGCAGTACTTGGCACATTGTTGGTGCTTCACACATGCTAAGATCCTTATTATGTGGATTACTGCCAGGTCCTTTTTATGGTTGCCTTCTCCCCACCCCAAATCCATTTATTCCTTTAATTAAGTGTTTAAAATCGGGAATCACAGAAACTAAGAGTTGGAACAGATTCTAGAAGCCATTTAATCCAACTCATGCAGGCTATGTTATTTGTGCCTTTAGAACATTCTAGCAACAATGCTCTTGCTATTGGTTCAGTACTTTTTTCTTTTGCTTATATCAATTTAGAATATAGCTCAGTTGTACTACAGAGGCTTTGGTTTTACTTTTAGTGATTTTTAAATTTTCTATTGAGGATTTCTGGTAATGTTGTTTCTTTGGGATAGTTGTTACTGTTTTTGAGAGGGCTAATGAAGAGGCAAATTTTCTTGTGACCTTTCACTCCATCATCTTCCCAGAAGTCTGTGTTGTTGCTCTGGAATCTTTCCATCATTCCACTGCAGCCAAGTGGTTTGAAGAATACCTCCTGCTTGGGTAAAGAGATTCAGTTGGATGGGCAGTGATGTATTTAACAGACCCTGAAGATAGATAGGGAGAGGAGGGTAGGAGGGTAAAAGGGTAGGGGAGGAGAAGGATGAAAGGGGCTGGGGAGGGGAGGGGAGAGACTTTTGAAATAAAAGTGAGGTATTGGGCAGCTCTTCCAGCAATGCCAAGTGTTTCCCTGCCCTGCGGCCTTTGATATTCTCCCAGGGATGCCAGTTTTTCTGCTCGCTAGAAAACACCATGATCTAAGAATTACAATCATGAGCAACCCAGAGGGTCACAGAGACATGGATGATGGGTATCAAGTGTTACCACTTGGTAATACGCTCTTCTCACTTGTGCATGAGAACTAGTGAAAAAGACTTCAATAAAGATTTGTACAACCCGGCAAGGCGGAAAGAACATATACTCAGAATAGGAGCTAAAAGACGCCAATCAACCAGCCCAAGCCTCACCCTGGTGTCCACCAAATAGTTGAGAAAGGCTTTCTTCATCACTGAACAATTGGAGCTAGTTTGAAGCATTGACTTTGAGTAGCAAGGCTACTGGGCAGATCTATTGAAGGTTCAGGGAAGGATATGGATGAGAGCCACACTAGATGAGGTGTGGACATATCATACTCTCTACTGGTAAAGGAAATGGCCCCATGGATGAGATCAAAGACACATTAGAGTAGGGAAGTATGCCATCATGTCTTCAATAAATACAAATTTGGACTTCACTTTGCATTAGAATTCTGCCCTTTCCCCTCCTCATTCCACTCGCCCCAATTGCCTGGGAATCTCCTTGCACCCAAATCATGGAAGAGCCAAGGATAGTCTAGATTTTTTTCCCAGTTGCATCCCCAACACTTAGCAAAGTGTTTAGCATATAGTGCTTAATATTTTTCTTTCATTCATTTGTTCTTTTATCCCTTTGCATAAGTCCTCAACACCCTTTGCCTGGACTATTGGAACAATCTTTCAATGAATACTTCTGATCAAGTTGATGTATGGCTCAAAAGTCTTCCATAGCTACTCACTGCTTATCTCATTCACAAACTGGACCACTCAGCACTTTGTGAACTTGTTTCCCTTCCATAACTTTACTCATACTACTTTCCTTTCCTGAAATGCTCTATCTTACATCCACCTGTGAAAATCGCTTCTGCCTTTTGAGTTCTAATTCAGATGCTACCTCTCTCACTAAGGCTATTTCTCCCCAATGGCCATCTTAGTTCCCGCAGTCAAAAGAGGTTCCTCCCTCCTCAGGTCCCATTGGGTACCCCACCCTTCATCTTTTTCTCACACAAATGCTCTTTTTTTTTTTGCATTCCAATTGTGTCTACTAGGGGCACTTATTTCTCATTCATTTTTCTATCCCTCTATCCCCTCCCTACCTCAGTATTTAAAGCCATAGCTTTGCACATAGTAGGTATTCTGTAAATGTTTAATTGAATTTATATTTTTAGCTTTGAAAGGTCAACAATCAATATTTCCACTTGGGTATTTTGCCAGTGAGAAGTAGTGTAGCCTACTGGATAGAGAGCCAATGAGGAAGTCAGGAGGACTTGGGTTCCAGTCCTGCCTCAGACCCACATCTACTAAAGGGGCCCTTTCTTGATCCCCCAGTTGTTAATACCCTCTTTGGCCCAAGTTACTTTTTTTTTTTACAAGTTCCCTCTACATCTCCACGTACTTGTTATTTCTTAAGGCAGTGACTGTCTCATTTGAGGCTTTGTGTGGCAGTGTCTAGAACAATGGCGGATGCCGAATGTGGACTTGATAAATGTCGCGTGGAATTGAGAGGTAGGGCCTTGATTATGGATGGTGTTGTAGTTCAAGTAGCCAGACTTCTGCCATTAACCGAGAGAGATTACCATGCTTGTTCACTTTTTTTAAAGGGAAATGAACTGTTTATTAATACAATATAGCATAACAATCCATAGTACTAAAAACCATTTTTAAAGTGAGATATCTATATGAAATACAACTTAAAGAAATAAATGTTTCGGCACACTTTTGTACCTCTATCGTGAATGTTTAAGTATTATCAATCACTACTTAACAAAACACTGGTCTTAGCCTTAGACGATCTGAAAGAAGCCAACTTCCGGGGTCACCCGAGATTTTGAGTTTCGAGTCAGATCCTCTCGGAATCCAAATTTAGGTCTCCAACTAGGTTGGAGAATAAAACCCCTTTCTATGGCCATTCTCCACCTCAGTCATGGGTGGTAGATTTAAATCTAGGGAGTGATGGAACTGAAATGGACTTTAGCTGTCACCTAGTCTTCCCCCTCCTCATTTTATATATGTAAACTTTATACATACATATATACATATATCTACATATGTATGTATGTGTATATGTATCCCAACTCCCACTTGAATTAATGAGTCAGGCCCCACCTGACAAGGGTTCCTCGGGATTCTAGGGGTACTCCCTAGAGGTCTTTCTAATACTATTGACTCAAATCCCCATTCAGATGTGTTCTTCCCAATAGCAATTGCCAGTCAACTGTCACTGATTGACCTGGTGATTAGCACTCCAATATAATTTAACATCAATGAGCTTTTACAACAGATATATTTACTGAAAAAAATATAGAAAAAATAAAAATATAAACACATCCTCCTAGCCAGGGGCACACTCTTCCCTATAGCACCATATGTGGTCCCTGGAGCAAGTGGGTTCAAGTTTAAAATCGTTGCTACAAAGCTTTCTTCCCACCAAGTTCACTTTTCAATGTGGCAGAGCAAAAGAAGGAAGTCTCCTCCTTGCTTGCAGAAGCCAGCATCTCAGTGTCAATTCCCAGTCTGCTGGGCTAGGTCAATTGGGTCGCTCAAGGCTTCCGGTTTCTCTGGGCTCAGCTACCTGCCAACTTTGTCGTGGACTCTTGTGCTTAGATCTTTAGATCACTCAAGCTTTGGAAGTTGCAACCTAGTGAGTTTGGGCTCCAATCCTTCTTCCTTGAAGTCAATAAAGAGTAGACACAACAGGGATGAAACAGCAGCAGGGCCAAGTGGTTCTGGGAGCCATGTAGACCTGGACAGGAGAGTAGGTCCTTGGTGCTCTCTTCACCTTCCACAGAAACCAAGCCCAGTTCTGGCTCAGCAGCCCATCCAAAGGGATTTCCTTCCCCTCAAGGCAGGCTGGCAGGAAAAGAGTTTCAGAAAGTCTAAAATGGAAAGTCAAGCCTCTTGATTCCCAGGCACCCAAGGCTTGAACCTCCACCGGTTACTCCCCCATTCCATTTACAATATTCATTTGAAGAATTAATGGTTCACATTTCGATGCTGCTTTAATGTGCGCAAAGTACTTTCCTTACAATAACCCTGACAAGAAAGTCTTGTATTATTATCTCCAGTATAAATTTGAGGGAATTGAGTTTCAGAGGGGTCAAGTGCCTTGCCCCTAGTCACACAGCTGGCAAGTGCCAGAGACAGGTCTAGACCCCAAGTCTCTTGTTTCCCAGTCAAGGGCTCTTTAAAATATCAAGGACCACTTCACGGCATTGCTTCCATGACTCCCCTCAAAAACACATGAGCAAATTGTTGTAAACCTCTCCCCACCCCCAGGAAATCAAGTCACCGTCTAGCCCCACTCCCACTGCTTGGATCTCCTTCAAATAAGATAGTATTTGTAGAAAGAACTTGGCACAGTGCCCGTCACACAGTCTACACTAGAGAAACGCTTTCTTCTTCCCCTCTCCCCCGCCACCCTACCCAACACTGAGCAGCTCATTATTCTACACCTTAGTTTTCCCACCTGTCAAATGGAACACATGGATACCTGCTCCACAGAGTTACTAGGAGAATTAAATGAAGTTGATCCTAGTCAGATAACTGGTCTCGTGGAGCAGGAAGGAAGAAGCTCTTGCTGTCCATGGAAGCCTGCTGAGGATGCCATCCTTTTTTTCCCACTTGGAAACTGCCTGTTGTCAACATATAAAAGATGAGCTCCCCCAAATGTCTAGCTGAGGATGTAAAATCACCTTCAGTTCAGGCCAGCTTGGCAAGTGGGAGAGCGGGACAACCAGGGGATGCTGGGGAGACTAGGTACCCGAGTGCCTTTCCTTGTGTGTCCCTGGCTTCTGAGGTAGGTAGGCTATGCTGCCGATTGTCAGGAGGCCGATGGCCCCCGCTATACCGCAGCGCTTGAAATCACTCACAGCTCTGACCAGTGTCCCAAGTAGTGACAGTTCTACCCTTCAACCATTGTCTTGGCCCACCTGTGCCTCCTCAAACACATCTGTGGCCAAGGTCAGTTGAGCTACATGGTAACCTGGTTCAAAGGCTTTGGGAAAGATACTAGACCAAGGACTAGAACTGTTCTCGTGACCTTTTCCCACTTGAAGAAAGAAACTTGAGCCAGAAAACCCTAAGCTCTCCAGCCTCAATCAGTGGGAGGACATTTACTCAGAAAAATGTCTACACGGGGCACCTGAAAGCAGGATGCTAAGCTAAAGACATCAAGGCCGCTTAGCTTAGGAAATGGAGGGAGGCCAGGCTTAGTCAAAGAACCCATTCGAATCCTGCTTCTGACACAGTGAGACTGGGTGACATTAGGCAAGTCCCTTAATCTCTCACTGTCCAGCCAGAAGCTGCAGACCCTCTTGGGTGGAGGGAGATTCCTTACGGAGAGTTCCCTAGGTCTGGATCAAAAACTCAACTAAAAGGAATGTGTAGAACTAAACATACTTAAAGGGGTGTCTATCTCAGAGAGTCAGCACTCCATACTGGTAAGAGTTTGGGGCTTAGAATGAGAACTGGGCTAGAGTGGCTACCATCAAGTCACTTTAGGACCCTGTTTGAGGGTCTGTACAATGGGAATAGGACTGAGGGGGGAGTTGGGAGGATTGGACTTTGTAAACCAGAAGGGAATCTAGAATAGTGTGCCAGTATTGATGGCTCCCGGGTTCGGGCTGTTCTTTCCCATTGGCCCTGCCTTTCTGGAGCACCCCCTCTTCAAGCAGGCCCTTCTCTGGCAAGCACCTTGTACACTGCCCTCTTGACTTCCTTATTGCGCATACTTTAGATAATGGGGTTGAGTATGGGTGTGATGATGGTATAAAGCACTGCGAATGCCCAGCTCCGTGTTCTCAAGTAGGAGGAACTAGGGAGGATGTAGCAGAGCACGGAGGTGACGTAGAAGATGCAGACCATGGTAAGGTGGGTGGCGCACGAGGAGAAAGCTTTGTGGCGGCCCTCAGCCGAGCCGATCCGAAGGATGGCAGCCGCCACATTGACGTATGAGACCACAACCAGAGCACAGGGGATAAGGGCCACCACAAAGCTAAAGAAGAAAAGGCCCAGTTCATTGGGCCGGGTGCTAGAGCAGGCGAGTTTGAGGAGTGGTGGCAGGTCACAGAAGAAGTGGGTAATCAAGCGGGGCCCACAGAAGTTGAGCTTGGTTGCCAGGAGTGTGTGGGCGAGTGCATTGGTTAGGGCAAACATGCAGGAAATCGAGGCAAGTGTTGCCCGAGTCCGGGGGCCCATGAGGACCAGATAGTGAAGTGGCCGGCATATGGCAGCATAGCGGTCATAGGCCATGGCTGTGAGTAGGAAGCACTCCCAAGGTGCCAGGAAGTAGAGGAAAAACAGCTGGGTGAGGCAGGCACCATAGGACATGAGTCTCTCAGTGGCCAACAGGTGTGCCAGAACCTGAAGGACACTGCTGGAGACATAGGCAGCATCAAGAAGTGAAAGGTTGGCCAGAAAGAAATACATGGGTGTGTGGAGCCTTTGGTCCACAATAATGAGGCTGGTGATACCCAGATTTCCAGCCAGGGCCACGATATAGACCAGCAGAAAGATGGTGAAGAGCACCAGCTTCAGATCCTTTTCATCCATCAGACCCTCCAAAAGGAACTCAGAAACTGCAGTCCCATGTGCCCTGGGCAGGAAGTCTGGGGTCACCCCAGCCATGGACAACAGAGCCTGTGGGGAGATGGGGCAAGAGCGTGAGGGCCTGGATATCGGGCTCACAGATGGAACATGTTCAGGACTGGAGGACTGAGGGAAGGGAAGGGATGGATTTGGGGTTCTGGCAGGGGAGGGAGGTGGAGGGGGTGTCAGATATAGGCCAAGTGACTGGGTAATGCCCTCTTCCTCCTACTCAACACAGTCCCCCAGGCCAGGAGATGTCCAGAAGTGCCCTTCCCCATCTGAACTTCTATAGTGGTGACGCTCCCTGTTTCTGGCTCCTTCCAAGTCTGGATCACCACCCTGCCTCCATTTCTCATCCTCAGGCCCATAGTGAAGGGAGAATGGGTGTCAGACGATACAGGAAGGTGGCCGGGTTGTAGCAGTGATGGCCTACTTGGGCCTGGTATATGGAATAGAGGTGAGACACTGAATGGGTAAAAGGGGACTAAGGGCCTCTACAAGGCTAGGTCAGTGACTCCAATGGTCTGGAGGGAACACGCCAAGCCTGGCATCAAGAGGAACGTGCAGAACCGGAAGGAAAGGATGTAGCCATATCATTACAGCCACCCAGGCACAACGGGCTCCAAGCTCAGGCCAAATGCCAGCCTTTCTCTGCTTCCTAGTTTTCCAGCAGCAGCCCAGCCCATTGCTAACGTCCCACTCAGCCATAACCATTTTCAAACGAATGGCCTAAAATCTGCCCTCCTGTAGGAAAGGCCTGTTCTTATCTAGGCTAAGTGCCTATCTTCCCACTGGAAGCTGCCGGGTCAACTTTGCCAATCCCTGGACGCCCAGGTCACTCTGCCGGTAGATACTGCTCCAGATTGTCCATGGCCAACATGGCAGCTAGGAGGTTTAATGCCAAGTGGTCCCCATTAGAGATCAGCCTCACTAAGGTTCTCATATCCTCAGCGGCACTAGCTGAGACTAGCAATCAGGCTTTCCGACTCTTGCTTTCTTTAACCCTCAAGACCTCTTCGCCCTATCTTGCTTTCACTACTATAGCTACATCTCCATTTGTCCTTAATCACTAGTAACTGGGACTAGTAACTAGCAGCCCTCCTAGCAGCAATCTTCCCTCCCCACATTATGGATCACCAGTCAATCCTTACCTCTCAGTACCTGACCCACTCCAGCCAGGAATACTGCCTCGCTCCCTTGGCACTGATGCTAGTCCCTCCTGGAGTGGCTGCTACCCAATTTCTGGTATGACATGGGCAAGAAAAAAAAAGCCTAAATCCAGGTTGCAGGGCTCACCCAAGCTGTGGGCAAAAGGCTCTAAATGTCACCACAGTGGATCAAAATGACTAGACAAAGAAGGAGATCCTAGCCAAGACACGTCTTACAATGAGAACCATCGGGGCTCAACGCCATGGCAGAACCAGGCCTCCAAGTGCGCGTGTCCAGATAAGATTGAGATAGCCAGCAAGGAGAGCCTGCTGCTTCAGGACTGGCAGGGCCCTGGGCTAGCTCACATCAGGAAGAGGGGGAAAACTAAGAAACCACTCTGCTCACATGGGGCACCCAGATGGATGAAGGGTTCAAGCTTTGAGCTGCTCAAGCTGAACTTTGTATTTCACTGTCAGGGCAGATTAGAGCCTTGTCCTGATCCCTCCCTAATCCCTCCAGGAAAAGAGCTGTCAGATTACCGACTCTAAAGGAGGGGTATAGATGGGCCAGATCCCAATGAAAGGTCCCCGGAAGGAGCCCCCATTCTTGACTGCTGGTAGCCAAGTCCAGGGGCCAACATTTCTTTGGATAGGGATATAAACACAAGGTCTCACAGTCAACATGGCAGGTTCCTCCCTGCCTCCAACCAGATCACCCCAGAACAGAAGCCCCATAACCCACAAAGGTTCTACCCATAGCCACTCACCAGTGAGGTCTCAGAAATCCCCTCCCACCCTTGCCATCCTGGCTCTCCAGTCAGGAAACTTCCTCTGGCTACTTAATGGGGAGAAATTTAAGGAGTACATGGTGGGGGGGGGGAGGGAAGAAAGAGAGAGAACTGCAACCTCCCAATCCTTCCCTACAGCTCCCAGGGAACAGCTAATTTCCCTTCAGGGAATAAAAAGAGGATAACAGGGAAGGAACCTTTGGGGAGTAAGTGATGTAAGAAGCAGCAGAGGAAATGAGTAAACAACCACGATGGAGAAACAGGTTCTGCTTTAGAAGGCCCTCAAGAAGTTGTCCCTATTTCCACATTCAGGCAGGGCGGGATGATTGATGGGCGAGAAGAAAATCAGAAGACACAGGAGGACCAAGAAGAGTGGCCCAAAGGAAGGATTCCCCAGAAATAAAGAACCCAATTATACAATGAAAAAGCCTGGCTTGGCAGAGGCCTGTGACCCAAGTACCAGCTGCACCTCTTCATCTCCTTCCCTCCCTGGGCCTCAGTTTCCTACTCTGGAAAATGAGGAACTTGGACTAGAAGACCTCCAAAGTCCCTTCCACTTTAAATTAAAGATCCTTGGGGGCAATCTCAAGTATAATCCAAGGGGCAGCTAGGTGGCGCAGTGGTTAGAGCACCAGCCCTGAAGTCAGGAAGACCTGAGTTCAAATCTGGTCTCAGACATTTCCTAGCTGTGTGACCCTGGGCAAGTCATTTAACCCCAACTGCCTCAGCAAAAAGCAAAAAAAAAAAAAAAGTATAATCCAAAAGCTGCAGTGTCTATGTTAAAATCAAGTGTTGAATGGGGTCCTGCCCACTTCCCTAAAAGCTCAACAGGGTCTGGATTACTCCAGTCAGAAGGGAATAATCCAGGTTGAGCTTTCATCTCTACTCTGTACTGGCCAAAGCTGAGGCTATTGGGGGTTATTGGTGACTGTCATCAGTGGACTTACTTCCCAAGTTGGTTTCCTGACCGTCAAGATATTGACTTGTGATTACATCTCCTAGTACAGATCCTTACACATGGTAGAGACTTGGAAAATGTGGATTTCTTTGAGTTCTCCGTCTACTCTTCCCCAGTCCCCCATCTGTCCTCCACACAACTGTCAAAATAATCTGCATAAAACCTAGATCTGACCACACTGCTCTTCGGGTCAAAAAACCCTTTGGTGTCTCCCTAGTGACTCTGGGATAAACTCTTGTGGTTTGTGGTTTAATTAGTGCATGAAACTCTCAGTGAGGGGGTTATGGCCATTTAGGCTCGTTCTATAACTTCTAGTTTTAGTTGTTTAGGCCACTGATGGGGAGACTTAATGCCTTCAGAAGGGTTTCACAGACAGACTGGGTCTATGGGGCCACTACCCCCCACTGAATGTTAGATTTCTTAGCCAAGCCTTGAAGGTCCTCCAAACTTTGGCTCCCATTTATCTTTTCAGATTGATTTTAGGTGACTTTACTTCATATATCTATATCCCAGCCCGGTTGGCCTACCGGATATTCCTCAAACTCAGCAACCTGCTTCCTTTTCCGTTGCCCTTGCATCATCTGTCCTCCCTCCTCAGCTCTGGCTCACAGCATCCTTTTCTTTCTCCAAGTCAGTTTCATGACTGCCACCTTCTCCCCAATTCCCACAATTAGCACTCTATCCTGACTCAGTTTTCCTTGTGCTATATTACTATATCATCCTCACTAATCTGTAATCTCCTTAAAGGTAGAGATTGGCCTGGAACAGAAAGGGTGCTCAATGTTTTGTGGGTATTTTTTTGGTGAATTGAACTTGTTGAAACTAGAGAGAACCCTAGTCTTGGTTGTACCCCAAAGCCCTTAGCTGAAACACCCAGAAGGACTAGGGTGCCAGAGGGAAGAAAGCTGCTCATTTCTTTAGAATATATTCCATTCGTTCACTGGGCACTTTTAAGGCTCTTCGTGTTAATATTTTATAAAAATGCTTTTTTAAGCCTGAAAGACCATGGTCTAAACCCCACAACACTCCAACTACAGATATATCAATATTTTTTTGGTGGGACTGACCTGCAGAATTAGAAGGTGCATAAAAAGAAAGAATAAAGGAAGAAGATAGTTGGGAATATGTAAAAGTGTGTTATGGACCCCAAACAAGTCAACATTAAAGAAGGAAGGGAAAATAACATCTCTCAGGATGAAGAGCAATGGGAGAGATGGCAAAGGAAGGATTGAAACTAGGGGAAAGAAAGGGAGAAATCTCGATTCAGTGATGCCTTGGAGGGAGGGAGCACTAAAGAACATTCCCACGGGAGTGGACTGAAGATAGATATTCTATAAATGGGGGACAAGAATTCTGCAATGGGTGTAATCTGCAGGGATTTGGTGCTCAGAGAGACTACAACCTTTGAGAAAGTTGTACCTCCACAGACAGCATCCTGCTTTAGGAGGAGGTGAATCACACCTTCGGGGGACAACTGGCACCCAGAAAGTTGGGAGGACGTGGACCCAGAGAGGAGATTTCATGGTAAATAGACAATTAAATGATCATAAAAGAAGTCAGTGGGGGTAATGAGCCACACGATCAGGGACACAGGAAAATTTCTGTCATTAGGTAACACTTCTTTCTTCTCTATGTCCTCCAGGAATTGATCCTTCTAAGAGTGAAGCACAGAAGAAACAAAGGATAAGGGAAACATCTACAAGTGAACAACATTAAAACTGTTTATAAGAAAGGACTCAAAAGAGGTACCCTGGGAATTTTGATTCCATGAGAAGTATAGCAACTAAAGGCAAAATAAACCATATAAATAAAGAGAGAGGGATGGAAATTAATGCAGCAAATGAGGTAAAGAAACTTTTTTGGGAAAAAAGCTCAGAAAATGAAATTTATTAACAAAATACTAACAAAAACAGTTGGAGAGAAAAGGAAGGAGATGATACTTGACTAATTAACCAAGAGAGATAGAGGAAGAATTAAATAACTAGACACAAGGAAGAAAAAGGAATCAAATTAAATATAACTCCAAATCCAGGAAAAGAGGTAACAGAGTGTGGGGAGGGACTTAAGGGTGAGAAGAGAGCCTGTGGGACTAGAGCTGGCTTAAATTAAGAAAAAATAATTGAATAGACAAAATATGTCAGAGAAAAAAATCTGAATTTAAAAAAAGCCAATATTAGAGACAAGAGGAAGTATGTATACATCTCAATCTCATCACTTTAAATGTGAAGGGATTAAATAATCCAATAAAATAAATGAGAATGACATACTGGATAAAAACATTAGATACCATTTTAAGTCTCCAGGCATAAGACTTCTTTGTCAAATCATAATCAGTGTGACAGAGGTGGAAGAAATCTCAGCAGCTAAACAGTCCAACTCTGTCCCATGGAACCAGGAACCCTGACTGTGACACCATTCCTAGTAGGGCTATTCTTAGTGGCAAAAGAATAGATTCCAAGTATTGTCCCCACTGGCCTGGGTTCTGAAATTCCACCATTCCTCCTTATTTTTTTCCCATTGGACCTTGAAAATTCTGGGTCATCAGGAGTTCACTATGAAAAGAAAAGGGCCTAGGAGGGAGAAACCTATTTTATCAAGGCCTTATATAGAAACAACAGAGTGCAAAATGTATGTGTGTTTGTGGGGGAGTTTTTTTTGGGGGGGTAGTAAGGCTGCCAGGACTGAGAGGTGGATAGCATCAAAGACAACTATTCATTTTTCAGTTTTATTTTGGATAGGGGCTTGCTTAGGAGGATCTAGGTTTCTTTTGTCATTCAGATTAAAGTAAGTAGGTAAAAGCATAATCCATCTGCTTACTTCTCGGGAATATTCTCCCCTGCCCTTCCAAGTTTGGGACATGGTCCCAGGCAAGAATCTGCTCAAGTTCCTGGTTGGTAGAATTTTTTTTCTCATGAATCAAGCAAATTCTATGCAATGGGAAACTCTTAGGAGGGAGTATCAGATAGCTGACTTGTAATGTCAATTGTATATATCATGGAGATAAAAGAAACCTGGATTGCAATTCAGGGGACTGTGGGCAACTCAATTCTTTCTTTGGGCTTCCTCTGTAAAATTAAAGGTACAATATATTTAGAATTGGAAAATATCTTAGAGATCATTTAATACAACCTCTTATTTTAACAGAAAACTGAGGCCCAGAGGGAGGAGATGACTTGTCACACCATTGGTAAATGGCAGAGCCAGGATCTGAACTGATTCATTAATACTATCCAAGAACCTTTGTGTCTACGTTTATGGCATCTAACATCTGTAACCTTGAAATTCTGTAGTATTATATTGAAAACATGGGCAAAATTCAAAGAAAAGCATGGTATAGTGGGCAAAGGGCCATTCTCAGCTACTTATTTGTATATGTGTTGAATTCTGAAGCAACAGAACCCAACAAAAGGTTGGAAGGAAACAATTTTCCAGACCCAGACAACCCAGGAGGTTGGCAGGTAAGGTCTGTCACAATGTGATAGTGGTTGTGTCAGACAACTGGTCAGTAGGAGATTTCAGGGGACCCTTTGCTAGCACTGGGTAAATGACTACGTGACATTGTCCATATGCTGTTTGGGTCACTTTCAAACACAAGACTCAAGAGAAGCATAAAAAAGTAAACAGAAAAGAAAAACCATAAAGTATTCAACAGGGTTAGACTGTTTCTATTTCTATATGGGAAGATGATACTTGTAACTCTTAAGAACTTTATCGCTACTAGGAGAGTTAGGAATATATATAGACAGAGGGCACAATATGAGTTGACTATGATGGTTTGATTTTAAAACATAATAATCAGGGGTGAGAAAGAGGGATGCCCTGGGAGAAGTGGGAAAGGAGCTGTAGAATGGGGTGAAGAGAAGAGAAGAGAAGAGAAGAGAAGAGAAGAGAAGAGAAGAGA